>RJWH01007706.1:0-37317 GCA_004363575.1 Solenodon paradoxus | reverse complement strand
GTATTTTGATTCCTGGTTTGTTTCTTTGTTCTTTCCTCAGGGACATTTGAGATTTATTGCCAGGCAGGCAGCCATAGAATAGCAGGGATGAGGGCAATCTATAATGTTTCCCAGTGTCCTAGCCACCAAGCCAACCCTCGCCAACGTTACCAGACTGCAAGAATCTACTATATCATGGCAGAAGAGGTAGAGTGGGACTATTGCCCTGACAGGAGCTGGGAACTGGAATGGCACAACCAGTCTGAGAAGGACAGGTAAGTCTTCAGAATAGGAGGGAGCAGAGAATAGAACAAGGTTGGCTGGAATCAGTAATGCTTCTATTCTGCTTTACTATGAGGCTGAAATAAAAGTCCTGTTTCTACACTCTGATCTTGATCTTTGCCTCATTTTCTGTTTAGTGAGAAGCAATTATAGTGAGGTTTACATTTTATACAGGACTTAAGGAAATGAATACCCCAAGCTCAACTTCCCCTTGACAAAATATCATTAATGTTTAAGGTCCAGGCTAAATTATATGGCAAAAAATCCCATTTTTTTCTTTACAAAATAGTAGTAAACTATGATAAGTCTAGGTCCTGTAGGTGAACTAGTCATCCAAAATACTTGCTTTTGTCACTGTAGCTAAGATGTCTGTTCCAGTTATAGTCATTCCCAGCTATCAAAAAGGTCAAAAGAAGTCCAGGGCTAGTAGTATTGTCTGTCAGGTGATGACTTAGAAGTAGTATACATCACTTTCTCTAATTCCCTATTATCCTATACTTATGCATATAACCATACTTAGCTTCAAGAAAGTCTAGGAATTGTAGTCTCTGGTTAGGTAGCCACATGCTGAGTTAAAACCTAAGTGATTATATTATTAAAAAGAGAGGGAAAATGAGAACTGGTACTGTTTAGCAGTCTCAAGTTTCATTTTAATTTTGATCCCCTCACTACTTTTTTGCCGATTCTTGTCATTTTTATTGGTTTTTGAAGACTAAAGGCTTCTTGCTAACTGTTTTGCAAGCTATACAAAGTGATTTCCATTTTATGCACCTTCTTTTATTCATCCAAAGTGATGTGATATAGTTGAAAGGACTAACTAGAAAGTGGTGGAGGAGTAGCAGATTTGAATCTAAGTCCTAGCTTCCTTTATGGTTAATGATATTAATGTATGTAAGTCCTGTTTCCTTTGCATCACTGATTTTTCATCTAGGTCATATGTATCTCAATGACTCATTGGTAATATCAAGCAATAAAATTAATAATAAAGCTCTTTGTTAAAAAGGAAAGTGTCCCATTAGGATAAATATTTAAGATTCCCTTTCCTCCTTATCTCTCTCTACCCCTTACTCTCCAGCAATAGAAGTTAATACTCTCCTGCCACCTTGCACCATATTCTATAGTCGAACTAATATCATTGAAAGCACAATTAAGGCTGGTTCTAGAACTCAGGGCTTATAATTCATATTCCAGTGTTATTCAATTATTAGTTATATTTCAAATTCCTATCTAGATTATAGTAAACAAAGGAACATAGATATTAAAGCATGTCATCTTTAATTGTAGTTATATAGTAAATGGGCTGGGCAATCTAATGTTAGGAGTAATAAGTACTCTCCTTATATCTCTGACATGAAGATGGGTCTGACTTAGCTCCCCTATATCTAGAAATGAGGGTTGAGAGCCAAGTACTGATACTGTTATTTTTATTTCTCTAGTTATAGTCACATCTTCTTGAGTAATAAAGATGGACTCCTGGGTTCCATGTACAAGAAAGCTGTATTCAGGGAATACACTGATGGTACATTCAGCATCCCTCGTCCAAGAACTGGATCAGAGGAACACTTGGGAATCTTAGGTAAAGGAATTCTACTTCCCTCATAGTTTGTAGAAGCCTGTGATTCTCCTAGAAAGGTTTTACATGTCGGGAAGGTCTCCCGTTTCCTCTATTAGCTATTCCTTATTGCGTACTGGAAATTTAGTCATATTTTGTTAATGATCTATGAGAATAATCAGAAAGAAGAGAATCATAAATTCTGCCTAGAAGTTATTTATAAATTTAGACTAGTATGCATTGAGAGTTGGAGTGGGAACATGGGGATGGTAATAAGAAAAACAGTCCTGTTGTTGAAATACTCTCATCCTGTAGGTAACAGTATTGGTTTAAGGGGTTCTGAATTTTAAAATGGAATCAATCATTACTTTGAGCCTTAAAAGGATCCTTTCTCAGGGCAAATTCTTAGTTCTTGGGAGCTCCTACGTATATTCCTTTTTCAATACCTCTAGTTCCACTAATTCATTAATGATACCTTTTTCTCTTTTGCTCATATTAGGTCCACTTCTCAGAGGAGAAGTTGGTGATATCTTAACTGTGGTGTTCAAGAATAATGCCAGTCGTCCCTACTCTGTGCATGCCAATGGAGTGCTAGAACCTAGCGCTGGTTTGCCAGTGGCTGCTGAGCCTGGTGAGTAGGAGCACTTAGTGAAGGGACAAAGGATGTACAGAGTCTCTGCCTCAATTCTCTGTTTTTCTCTTTAAAAAATATGTGCTTATAGAGCTGATGTATTATTATTTGCCTAGTCTAAGCCACAGTCTGAATTTTGTCTCTGTGGAATATTTACTCTCTTAATCTTAGAACAGGCTACCTACCTTAGATCTTTTATCAGACATCACTTATAGTGGCAGCACATAGAATCTTATACTTGTCTTAAATATGAATAAAATAATTTCTAAATCTGTAGAGTCTGAAGTTAATATTGGCTATAGTCCAAACTCTTATTGTTTGAGAATAACCTGTCCTAGACTACAAACTGATCCTTAACCCTAGTCATAGATAAAATTCTTCTTTTCTTAACACAGACTGAATCTTAATTCCAGTAAAATACTAAACTCATAATACTAAATGTAGGATGACCATAATTTTGATTCCATTTGCTTCCATTCATTTACTCATTTAATAAATACTCAGATTCTACTGGGTATAGAAACAATTTCAGAAGTTATGGATGTGGTGGGAAATAATACTTGTTTCTATACTTAAAGAACTGAAGCTATTATGAGAGAGAAAAGGAAAATTGTAATTATAATATCATGCGTCAACTTTTAAATTGGATTTTTAAATTGTGCTAAGGAGGTGTAGACTATGGTAGCTAATTTAATGTTTGGATGGTGGAAGACAATTTCTCAGAGTATGTGATAACTCAACTGAGATCTAAATCAGTAGCTCTCAAATATTAGCATATGTAGAATTACCTGGAAAAGATTATTAAACCATAGATTGCTGAGATCAACTCCCCAAAGCTGCTGATTCATTAGATCTAGGATGGCAATGAAAATTACTATTTCAAATAAATTCCCAGGTGATTCTGATGTAGCTGGATAAATAACTACACATTGGGAAGCACTGATATAAATAATGAGAAGGGAGAATATAGGTAAAGTGTGTGTGGGGAAAAAAAGCAAGGATAAGTAACTCCAGTTGTAGGGAAAGCAATATGTAAAGATTTAGTAGTAAGAGGGATGAAAGTTGAGGGTATATGTAAAGGGATAAGTTATAAAAACATAAATTGAGGTAGAAACAGTAAGATTTGATGGTTGATTGCATATTGAAGGTGAAAAAGAGAATTACTGGATGGTACCCATGATTTGGGAGAAAATATTTTTAATTATACCCAGATATTTTGCTTGGATAACCAGAGAAATAGTGATGTAATTCATAAAAATAAGAAAGCTAGGAAGAATCTGACTGGGTGAACTGAGGATAGGATCATGATTAGTTCAGTTTTGAATTTGTTAGATTTGTAATGTCTCTAACAAAACCAAATAGATGTACCTCATACGCAGGAAAGTTCTGGAGCTAAGGAGGAAGATATAATTTGAAGGAAGAGATGTGAGAAGCATCAACACAAGTAAATTGAAGCAAATAAATGAATGAAGTCTTCCAGAAGGAGTATATTAAATGAGACCACAAGAATCTTAGGGTGCAAAAGTTAAGGAAGATCCATTTTAAGGGAAGTATTTATTGAAAAGCAAGATTGAGTAAAAGTGAATTGTGTGTTGGAATAAGTTGTTATCAAAAGTATTAAGAAGATTCTTTGAAGGATGCGGTCAGCAATTTCAGCTGTCTCAGGGACATTAAATAATATATGAATTTGTGCATAGCAATTTCTCATTATATAGCAACATAGGAGTGACCGGTGGCTTTAATAAATTGGTGGGAAAATAATCCTGGTTAAAATGGACCGAAGTGTAATTGGGAGATGTGGAAGTGGAAAGAGTGTATAGTTTAATTTTAATACTTATGGAGAGAAATTTAAGGTGATATGAAGTTCTGGTTTCTGACTAAGGGAATAAAGTGGAGATGAAAGACACTGGAATCGAGAAGATCAAGGAACTTATTTGGCTAGAGTGTAAAATGAATCATACATATGACCTCTGAAGTCACTTAGAAGGCAGAAAATGGTGTGGAAAGGAAAATGGTGATCTAGGTATTTAAATGAATAAATGACTAAAAGTAGAGAAGGAATATCTAAGAAGCAGAGAAACCAGCAGAAGTTTGTTGCAGTAATCCATACAAGTGATGATAATGGCTTTAACAATGGTGGTAGGTAGTGAGGACTGAGAAGGTTTGAGAGATGCTAAGATGTAATGACTTAACAGATCTTCAGGAGATACTTATTATGGTGGAATTAAGGATAATAATCAAGTTTTTGGATTAAGCACTGGATGGTGGTACTATTCACAGAAGAGATAAAAATGCAGAAAATAGGAGGTAGTTTTTGTTTGTTTTATATTTTATGTTTTAGAGGGGAAAGCTACTAAGTTTATTTTGAACCTCTTGAATATGAGGTGCTTGTGAGACACCTAGGTTGAAATGAGTACTGATAAGAATAAGAGGCTGCATATATTTGAGATACAGGTCTGTAATTTGGAAGAGATACCTGAAATAGATTTAACAGTCATAAGTAACTGTAATAGATGATGGTTGAAATCTAGATTGTTTGAGATCATCATCAAAAGATGTGTAGAGTGACAATAACATTACGCTGAGAATGAAATTTTGGAAAATACCATATTTTAAAATCAGATGATCTATATTTAATTTATAGAATTAAAGTAGTTCTAAACAAAAGCACAATTAGACACTTTATGCCCCCTCCCTGCCCCACAGCCCCAGGGCACAAACCCTTGTCCTGGGACCCATGGTCTGAACCTTAGCCATTTCAGTCATGTGAGCCACAAGACTACACCACAATTGGACATATTTTTACTTAAATGAAGTGACTGTATATAAGGTACATTTGGAAGAATAAATAATATCTGGACAAGAAAAACCAAGCAAACTCAAAAGATTATTTAGAGAAAACTAACTACTTTACCCGATAGTGTGGCATATTATAAAGGTACAATGATTAATGAAACATCATATTATAAAAAAATATCTATAGGATGACATAAAAATCTCAGAAACAGACCCAAACGTCTATCTTTGTCAATAATAATGGGAATAAAACTACTCTGCTAACAACCCACATGTTTTCATTTAGTCCTCTTCATAGAACTCCACACAAGGGAGATAGTATCAGTCATATGTTGCATAATGACAGGAATGTTTTCTGATAAATGCATCTTTAGGTGATTTTGTTTTGGCTTGAACTTCAGACTGTACTTACACAAACATAGATCATACTGCATTACTGCATACCGAGGAATATATATATATATATATATATATATACCAATGAATATATATATATATACATGTATGTCTATATATGCTGTCTACATGTATTACTGTCTATATGTGACCTTTGCTGACAAAAATATTATTATGTGGGGCATGATTTCAATCTTAGACAGAACCGAGGATTTTTGCTTAGCAATATCATACTAGTGAACAGGGTTACTATTTCTTTCATCTCAACACTCCCTATTATACTGCTTCCATGTGGGAAGTTGACCTGCAACTGGGTAAACATGTTATGGAATTTAGGACAATGTCTGCACTGCAAATAAAGTCCTCTTAATTTTAAGGGACTAAAATGATGAAAACTTGCTTAGACTTATAAGTAAATCTATGTTCTTTAACTTGCTATTAGAGAGCTGCAATAGTGGTTATTGGACACTGACTTAGGTACCTAAAAGTGGTATTTTGATTCACTGTGGCTACTATTCTTTATAATTCCTTTAATCAGAAGCCTCAGGAAGAGGAGTGAGAATAAGAAAAGAGTGATTGATACAAGTCTGTAACACTGAGTATATATAAAAATTTAAAATTAAGAAAAGCTAGCCTTTTTGTGGAAGACAGGGAACATTGATCTAATTGAATTTTAAGGCAATTGTATCTTGGGAAAAAATAAAATTAGATCTCCTGCTACATGCTAAAATAAATTGAAAACAGATGAATTAAAGTCAAAATAACTTAAAATGAAATAACCTAAAAAACTAAGTAAAATATTGTGTACTCATACTGGAGATAGATATTTTTAAGTTTAAAAGCAAAAGATGAAAACCTTAAAAGGATGTGTAACAGGCATAGAATTGCTAATATATAAATGATTTTAAAAAAGTGAGTGGCCACTGCAAAGGAAAAACAAGTATGAATATACACAGAAAATTTGTTAGAGAAGAAATACGCCTGTCTGAAAATGTGAAAAATATTAACTAATAAATAACAAAGTATGCACTGTTTAATAAAATCAATGTGGTCCATGCCCTTAATTTTTTGATTAACTTACTATTTATTTTGCTGATATTATTATATAATCATTCCCAGTTCAGAAAATATATTCTTTTGTTTTTTAGTATAATGCTATTATTGATTCTTTTATCTGCAAAGTCATGTTCATTTTAAGATACTGGACTCGCTTCTCAGTCTATGAGTATTACATATAGCACCACCGCTAGGGTTTGAGTGCCTATTACCACCACCTTGTTCCCTCCTTCTCTGCACCCACTCCCATGCCCCTGGAAGCCATCATCTTGTGTCCTATAAATTTTTCTGGATTTTGTCTATTTATTTCATTTCATTATATTCCACATATGAATGAAATCATCCTGTATTTCTTTTTCTTTCTGACTTTAAAAATTTTGCTTAATATGATTCCCTTAAGTTGCATCCAGATTTTTGCAAAGGGCATAATTTCATTTTTTAGTAGCTGTGTAGAATTCTATTGAGCATTTCTTTATCCAGTCACCTGTTGATAGATTTCTAGGTCTTTTCAATATCTTGGTTATTATGAACTGTGCTGCTATGAACATAGGTATGCAGATATTCTTCCTGATTAGAGATATTGTATACTCTGGGTATATGCCTAGAAGTAGGATTATTGGATTAAATGTAGGTCCATCCTTATTTTCTTGAATATTTCTCAATTTTTTTCCAGTGGGACTCACTAATTTACATTTCCATCAACAGTGAAAGAGGATACCTTTTACACCACACCCACTCCAACACTTGAAGTCTCTAGGCTTTTTAACAGAGGCCATTCTCACTGATGTAGGATGGTATATCATTGTGGGTTTTATTTGCATTTCTCTGTTGATGAGTGATGTAGAGTATTTTATCTGGTGTCTGTAGGCCATCTGTGTGTCTTTCTTGGATTTTGAGTGTGTTATTAATTTTTGTTGAGACGTATGAGCTATATATTTTGTATATTAGGTCTTTATCTAATGTACGTTGTGTGAATATGTTCTCAAATTCAATGAGTTATCTTTAGGTTTTAGTGGTGGTTTCTTACACTGTTCATAAGACATTAAGTTTGATGTAGTTCCAATAATTTGGTTTCACTTTGGTTTATTTTGTTGCGGTTATACTTTCCCAAAAGGTCTCTTTGAGGTTGAAGTCATAGAGAGTTTACCCACATTTTCTTCTAAGTATTTTATGGATTCAGGTCCTATGTCCAGGTCTTTAATCCATTTTGAGTCAAATTTTGTATATGATGCTAATGAGTAGTATAGTTTCATATTTTGTTGTAGATGTCCATCCAGTTTTCCCAAAATAATTTGTTGAATAGAATTTCATTCTCTGATTGCATGATTTTGGCTTCTTTGAAGAAGAATAGCTATCCATATAGGTATGGTTTTATTTTCAGGCTTTCAATTTTATTCCACTGATCTTTGTGTTTGTTTTTGATACAGTACTATTCTGATTGTTTGACGATCACTCTGTAGCATAGTTTGAGGTCAAGGATTGTGATTCCTTCATTGTTCTGTATTTTCCGCAGTATAGTTTTGGCTATGCAAGGCCTTTTGTGATTCCAAACAAAGGCTCGATTTTCATGAAAATATCTCTGGAATTTTGAGAGGATTTGCATTAATCTATTTATTGCTTTGAGTAAGATTCCAATTTTCTTTAAGGTAGTTCTTTGAATCCATGAGCATGAAATATTCTTCCATTTCTCTGTGCCTTCATTTATGTCTCTGGTTAAAGTCCGATAGTTTTCATTGTAGAGGTCTTTCACCTACTTTGTTAAGTTTATCCCCTGGTCTTTGATCTATTTTGGTGCTATTGAAAATGGTATTTCTTTTTCTTCTACTTCATCATATGTCAGAAATCTACCAATTATTGTTTGTTAATTTTATATTCTGTCACTTTGTTATACTCATTTACTGTTTGCAGCCATTTTATTGTGGAGTTTTTAGGACTTTCCAGGTATAGTATCATGCCATTTGCAAATAATGCATTTTATTTCTTCTTTTTTCAATTTGGATTCATTTACTATGTTTTTCATGCCTTATTTCTCTGGCCAAGACTTCTAGGACTTGTTGAAAAGTAGTGGTGAGAGAATCTAAACTTTTCTTGTTCCAATACTTAGGGAGAAGGCTTTCAGGTTTTTTGTTTTCATTTAGTATTATGTTTTCTATGTGTTTGCCATATATTGCTTTTATTATGTCAAGGTATATGACTTCTATTCCTATTTTATCATGAATGGGTGTTGGATATTGTTAAATGCTTTTTATGCATTTATTGATATGATCATATGATATTGATTTTCTCTTTGTTGATGGGACCTCAGCATTTAAGGATGAGGAAAGTAGAAGAGGGGCTAAGGGAATTCCAGAGGGATAAGAGAAAAGTCACAAAATAAAGCATAAACAGGTATGGAAATGACATAGAAACATCTTAAAGTTTGAGATTTATCTACCACATTTGGGAGTTGAAAGAAATTTCTGATTTCGTCCAACTGGATATCCCTGTTATTCTTCTTAGGTGAGGTGCTCACATACCAATGGAACATCCCAGAGAGATCTGGCCCTGGTATAAATGATTCTGCTTGTGTTTCCTGGATTTATTATTCTGCAGTAGATTCAATAAAGGTAAAGACAGTATTGTATTCTTAGAGGTGAGCCTCAGAAATGAGCAGACTGCCTGGTAATAAAAGGAAGTTATTAAACAAGTGTTAAAGTGTTAAGTCCAGCCATGAAATGCTAGAACCCAAGTTTTAAGGGAATTTCCTCAAACACTGGACTTATTTTAATGGGAAAGAGGGTGAATGAAGGGAGTGGGTAGCTTCATGTGTTTGTCTCAAGACGGTTCTTCCTTATTTCTTTTTGAATCGTATAGGGTAATATATTCCTATTTTAAAAGTCTAGGATTTGTTGTTAAAACACTGGCTTGATATTTCCTTTTGAGTGACTTTAAGCAAGTCATTCTACACCTGTGTTTTCATGTGGTAGTTGGGTTTGTTATCTAGTCACTCATTCACAGCTGCCAGTAAATCATTAAGTGCCTACTACATCTTAGATATTATACTTGGTACTTTGGTTAATCCAAATGCAAAATGTAGTTCCAACTTCATAGAATCTATTTAAGAACACAGATGAATACTTAATTTATCATTCTGTATATAATGTATTTTGTATCAAATATTTATAGCAAATGCATTTTAAATATACCACAATAGTAGACACTCCTTAAAACCATATAATAGAAAGTATTGTGAGTGTCCATAGGAGAGTTATCACTTCTACTTTGAAGGAAAGGATGAATAGAAGGAAGCTGGGAAAGGCAAACAATCAAAGATACACGTACTTTGGACAATGATGGTTCTATATCAATAGGTCATAAGATAAGGGCTATGGCAGAGGGTAGGGCATAAAAAGTGGAATAAAAAACATGACAAAAGGCACTGTATTGTGAAAGTGCTTGGTGTTTATGGAAATCAATGAATATTCCAGCCTAGATATTTCTGTATAGCTGAATCACAGGAAGATAGCAAATCTCACCTGTATCCCAAGATGGTTATGAGGATGAATTCAGATAACATCGTGGAATAAATTTGGATAATAAATATAAAACATTATGATGAGGTGTTGAAGATAAAGTGAGCTTGGATATCATCCTGGCTTCTTATAGGGTACTACCATCCAGGAACTACTCCATGTCTTTCTTTTTTTTTTTCTTTCTTCTTATCCTCAGGACATGTATAGTGGCCTGGTGGGGCCTTTAATCATCTGCCGAAAGGGCATCCTGGAGTCTAATGGAAGACGAAGTGACATGGACCAGGAATTTGCTTTGTTATTCTTGATTTTTGATGAAAATCAATCTTGGTATCTGGAAGAGAATGTGGCAATCCATGGGCCACAGGACCCAAGACATGTTAACATACAGGATGAGACTTTCTTGGAGAGCAATAAAATGCATGGTCTGTAGGCACGAACTCACCTCTCTTCCAAACAAGTACTCACTAGCTATATGAGAGTATATAATAGGCCCACTACCTAAGAGAGCATAATTAATAAAAGGATAGGAAGGTAGGAAGGTGTAATGGTGACAAATTAGATGAAATAGTTCCTATTTTCCACTTACATATTCAAAACAGATACATGGCTCGCATGGGATCAAGTGTGCAGAAAACTCATTCTGAAAAGTTGCTATAGTGAAAACAAAACATATTACATATAAGAGAAAGCAAAATTGTACTTATGACTCTCAGTGTACCTGGTGACCTGACTGCTTAGGGTCCTTCCACTTCAAAATCCTGAGCTTAGTCCCTCAAAATCATCTTATTTCTTTACCACTCTGGATCTGCTTTCTATCTAGATAGCGATATAAAAATATGAAGAACCATTTGGTTTTTAGTCTACTTTTAAAGAAAAAGCTCACTTTCAGATAGAAGAATTAGATGAGAGAAACTCAGAGAGTAACTGCACATAAGAAATTTTTGATGCTCAAATGAAATTTTGGGGGAAAGTTTACTTGCAAGTTTTCCTTTATTCTAGAGACTTGTGTGACTTTTTAAAAAATAAGATAAACTGATCTGAGAGATTCAGAAGGGACTGTAATGAGCACATTTTGTTACTTCTCTCCACTTCAAAATTTAGTGGGGTTGCATACAAAGATCATCTATAAATTTTCCTTTTTATTATTTCTTCTCTTGCTTTGTAGAGTGGAACTTGCCTCCCCTCTGTGAGAATATGATGAGGGGAGAAATGTGCTCTGGGCATGGTTTTGTCAGTATGAATTCATATTTTTTGTCTTAGGCATTGATTTTCTTTAAAATATAATTTGTGATCTGGCAAGAGGTGGATGATGATGCCTATACATAAATACCATTTTAGTACAAAGAATGTGACAAATCTTATTTCTTACATGAGTCCACAATAAAAATGCACCCATATGTCAGTTGTGTTCTGAAGAATGCAAGGTAAATATAGTACTATGGTATATACATTCATTTCCTGTTTAGTAGGAGCCAATAGTCTAGTAAGGGACACAAGTTTATATAAATTCAGAGATAGGAAAAGGTAGATGACATATTCTGGTGAGCACCAAGAGTGGTATAGACAATACTGGAGGAGATCAGTGGTAGAAGGGGATGCAGGAAATGAGAGGTACTGAGAAGACCTAGAGCACAGAAGTGTTCTTGGATTAACTGAATATTTGGGCTTTTGAAAAGATGGATTATAGGAGGCAAAATTCTGGGAAGGAAGCTAATAAAAATAAAGACAAAGAATATGCACATGGAGTCATATGGATAGTGAAAAAATATCTCAATTGGAACAAATATTTATATAAGAGGAGATGAATCTGGGAAGGTTGTTTGTGCTATGTTTTAAAGGATCTTGTTGACTGAGCAAAGATACAATGGACTTGAACTTTTGGGGAGCTGGGAGGTATTAAAGTATTTTAAAATCAACCGAAAGGCAGGATTAGATTAGCTAGTTAAAAGTACAAGTTCGATAACAATAATATGAAAGCTAGATTGGTGGGGAACAGATAGAATAGTGATGAAAGAAGTTTGAGAGTATTTCTATCATCAGAGATGGAAGGGACTAGCCCTAGGACAATGGAAATGTGAAGCTCAAATGAGAGATGTAAGAGATATTTTTTCTTCTTTCACAGCCATTAACGGAAAGCTCTATGCAAACCTCAAGGGTCTTACTATGTACCAAGGAGAACGAGTGGCCTGGTATATGCTGGGTATGGGCCAAGATATTGACATACACACTGTCCATTTCCATGCAGAGAGTTTCCTCTATAGGGTGAGTTGGACAGAGGACTGATTTCCTTGGGTGTGATTACAGAAGCGCTTTCACAGTCACTGAAGATGAAGAGACTTACGAGAAACAAGACAAAAATCAGTTAAAAGAGGATAGATGCAGGCAGGAGTGAAGATGAACAGGCAAGCAGGCAGGAAGAGAGAAGAGAAAGTAACATGTTTCACTGTATTTTCATTCAGATATTCATACTAGCTGTTCCCCCTAGACCTAAGATGCGACCTGGGGTCCTTGGGATGTGTATGGATGTATATGGACTGTGGTGACTACTCCACCAATGTACATTCTAAAAGAGGAGAGATCTTATACAGGGAGCATTGAGCTGGAAAGTATATTTCGGCTATGTATCCCAGGGTCAATCACTTTCAGTGTGCTTAGTTTTCCCCTCTACTACAGGATAAACAAATGGCTCATTTATGGGGTAGGGAGATTGAAGGAATTAATGCAATTGGGTCTCAGTAAAGGACTTGAGATATGGTGAGCAATGTTGAGAGCAAGCAGTTTCAGTGATGTCTCAGAATCTCTGAAATTCCTTGATCCATTATAACAAAAACTTTAGGAGTTACAGAAAATAACACATAGGTGCTGATAAAAGATTTGGTAAAATGGGGTAATGTTGAGGCATTGATATGGACTTAACAATCTTGAAGTGCTCATGAAGATTATGGCATGGAAGGAAAACAAATTATGTTCATTTCTAAAGTATATAATGCTCTCTACTTGGAATTAAGGTTTAATTAAAGTTTCTTATATTTAACCATAATGAAAAGCATAGAGGAAATTGTAATGTCTTATTTTGGGAAACTTCAAGAAAAAGTAGGTAAAGTCTCCTGTATTGATTCCATTTGTGTGGGTTGGTTTATAGGGAATATAGATTAGGTAGACTCTCTAAATTACTCTCTATTTTACAATTTTTGAGTCTTATGTTGCTGTTCTGGGTATTCAAACCTTTTATTTTCCATAAGCTTTGAGAAAATCTATATATCCTTCATTTCCTCTCCCTTAACCCCAATTTCTTGCAGAATGGAGAGAGCTACCGGGCGGATGTGGTAGATCTGTTTCCAGGCACCTTTGAAGTTGTGGAGATGGTAGCCAGTAACCCTGGAACGTGGTTGATGCATTGTCATGTTGCTGACCATGTCCATGCTGGCATGGAAACACTCTTTACTGTCTTAACCCAAAGAGGTAAGACCTAACTTGCTGAGAGGAAAGCACTTTTTCCATTCAAAAAGTATCAAAAAATTTCAAGAACTCTTTTGTACCTGTACTTTTGAACTTAGAAGAACAAGATCTTATGACAGAGCATTCCCCTCTCTAAGTTTTCTTCCAACTAAAATTTACCCTTCACTATTGCACCCTTGTTTCTCTTCCTTTCTTAACTTGCTTTTACACCTGTTGAACTCACATAGGTTTACCTAACACGAAATTGGTTGGGCTCCATGCATTGATACTTAGTGCAGATCTGCTTCCTTTGAAAACATTCAATTGGCATATAAATGAACTAAAATTCCTTAAAGGCATTAAAGTCATTATTTCAAGGAATCTTGTTAAAAACAAATATCTACAAAAAAGCAATTGTAATTTTAGCAGTCACCCTTTATTTGAATTTTGTGGGACTTGTGAAAAACAATTCTTTCTGTCATAGAACAGCTTTGCCTAAGACTGGAAAGAGATGTTGGTCTTTAATGATAGTTTATCCCAAATAGAGTTGCTACCAAGGGTGGAAAAAGCAATTACCTCATATTTTTACATGGCAAAAGAATAACTGGAATAATTGATTTAACAATCATTGCATATTCATCGCCAGTAATGTGAATGAGTAAGCACTGTTGGATTTTGTGTCTTGGGGTCATTAGAAGTTTATCTCATTTTTTGTCTTGTGCACTGCACTATCCCTTTCCCACTGCATTATCCCCTTCCAAGAGGACCTGTAGAATTTCCTGGGGTACACAAGAATCAAGGGATTTCTTTTTCCTGTGCTTTTTGAAAACAAAGTTAAGCTGTTTCGAAAAATTGAATTATTCAGGTAGGTTCTGGGACTGCTAGCTTTTTGAACTCTATCATCAAGAAAGAGGAGAGGTAGTAGGAAATGAATATGGTCAATCAAATAGTCTAGCAAATCAGGGTACTGATTACTGTTTTAGTACTATAGATTCAAGACAACAGGACATCTCCATGTTTAATAATAGATCATCCCAAATATGGATTATCTAATAGATATGAGGCTATCTAAACATATATAATCAGTAAGTTTCCATGAATAAGGGTGATCCATATATCTCTATGACAATATGATAATCCATAAATATTACCTTTTTTGCCTTTTTGTTTCTTTATTTCTGCTATTGTCTAATTTTATATTGCCCTGGTCACACATTTGCTAACAGGCCAACCAGAGAGAAGAGTTCAAAACGGGAGAAAGAACTCATTGTTGCAATAAGGTTTCTAGTGAGGCAGCAGGGAATTTAACTTAGAGCTAGAATAAAATATTAGACTGAAGAAAGGTAATTATGTTTTACTAAAAGAAGAGAGATGACGGAAAGATAAGGCTGAATGTATAGATTCAGGTGAGAAAATTGACAGAAAAGCAAATAATTTCTGCCTTATGGTCTCTGTTTCTTCTGTATAAAGAAGACAGTCTTATGCGTAGAGTTAAGAATAATTGGTAAAACAATGGTCTTCAGGAAAGTGGTAAAATGTTTATAATAGCTCCCCTGGGAGCTGGGGAAAGTGTTACTTGAATTAGGGGAATTGATTGTTGCCAATGAAAATTGAGGACTTAGTTAACGTTGGACACAAATACTGATCTTTGCAATTGTGTGTTTTTTCCCACCAGTATTTAGCATACCAGACAAAATACAGGGAAAGTATAGTTATTTGGATTTCAGGAGATAAGACTCCCAGTAAATTGATAGTTGAAGCAATCAACATTGAGTCTATCCTGGTCAGAATAGAAGACAAGGCAGGATGAAGCTGGTAGGTTGGGGGACAATAAAATTGTCCAGGAATTAAAGGTCTTCTTTAGAGAGAAACAGCAAGTGAATTGGAACAGACTACATGTAGCAATGAAAAGTTAGCGGGATGTGTTAGATTAATTTAGATTTCTAAGATGGAGCAGTTCTGCATAAGAAGTCCAGTGTACTCATGGGAGCAGTTGGTAGAACTGATATGGATGTTCAAGTTTTTTTATTTAAGAGGGCCAGAAACTGAGGCTTCAGTATTGGAGAGTTTATCATCCCTGGTTGGAACTGAAGAAGAGAAAAACTGAGAAGTAGCTGTGATTTCTCTAGCTAAATAATATGAGCCTCAAGAGAGACAGATCTTTATAAAAAGTGGAGGAACAATAATCTGAAAATAGTATTGAGAGGTTTTTAGGGAATAAAGTCCTTAGGGAAGATCTCAACCTCATTAAAGTAAGAGCTACTCTGAGAAGAGGTTGAATATGTGGGAATGAAGGCTTGATAAAGGACGGGGAATTACTAAAGGATGTATGGAAAAGAATAACAAAGAGATAAACGATGATGATAGAAAGCATGCCAATAAAAATATAACTAGTGGCAGATGGATGAATTGCATTTTGGACTACCAAGCCATATTTAGTGCCACTACCTAAAAAATCAAATACAAATACCAATGTTGACCCTGATTATAGAGTACTTAATTACAGGCACCTTCAGTTTGCTTACTATGCCACAGAAAGATTCCTCGAACTAATGTCAATCTGCCACTGAGTGGTTTAATAAGATGGGAAAAACAGCAGGACTAACTTGTTGCATTTTTTTCTCCAGAACACTTAAACACTATCACCACCATCACCGAAGAGATTGGAAAAGGTAGGAAAATTATGCACAGACTGGGTAATTATATATGGTGTGAATTGGGGAGAGGCGTTCACTGCCTCTAAAAGTTTGGATTCACATGCTCAAAATGTGAACCACGTTACTAACAGGAAGCATCCTGAAACTTTGTAAGAATTCAGAATTAACCTAAATTGCAGCTTCCTTGAACAGATTAATTCTCTTTGGCTCCTATTCCCAATCTCCTGAGTTGGAGAAAAGAGATTCACTTGCAGTTGAAAGCTGCAATCTTAGCTTCCCACTTAATGTGTGAGGAGGGAGAAAATTTAAGATATTGCTGAGTTGGGCCTGAAGAAGCTATAGTACAGATATGAATTTCCACAAGGACAGTGTGAAATTACCTATATGATCTACACCACCTATTTTTATTCTTGCATCTATGGAATGTCAAATAGTTGACTCTTGAACCAGTAATTTCTGCCCTTCAAGGAAATAGAGATTCTTCTTTATCTAGCCTAGATTCAAGTAGTGCTTTTACTCTCCACTCTAATTATACCTGAAGTGGGAAATTATCCCTAAAGTTATGAGAGCAATAGGTACATTAAAATATTTAGTTTAGTCTTAAGGTAATCTGCTGTGTGTGTAAAAGTCCTAATAGTCTAAGTATCTTGCAAAATGTCAGCCAATGGACTAGGACTAGGGAATGTTCTGGAGAGGCTGGGGAGAGGTAAGATGAGGCTGAAAGAGTCTGTCGATGGATTGGGACAGTTCCTTTGTCCTATTTAGATGAACTTATTTCTCCTCTTCCAGGATATGACTGCAAAAGTTGCCCCTTTAGAGTACTCACCAGCCCAACATGCCCATTTCTCTCATGTTCAATTTCAGCAGTAATTCCAAGAATCATTGGAGAAGGCAATGTGAGGATGCTGGGCAAGCAAATCCCTATAAAGGATGTTGAGATGGTGACATCTATTTTGATTGCCATGGGTGTCATTCTTCTGCTCATTGTTCTGTTTCTTGGTGGTGTCATCTGGTACCAGAATCGACAGAGAAAGCTACGGCGCAACAGAAGATCCATCCTGGATGACAGCTTCAAGCTTCTGTCTCTCAAGCAATAACAACTGGGTCCTGGAACTGTACATCTAGAATATACTCCCAGTAGGCCATTCACTAGCCAATGGTCTTCATTGTTAAAGAGGCATGGGTGGTAGAGAGGCAAAGAAGGGAATCAAACATCTGGATATTTCTTCACTTATTTAATTACATAGAAATGATACATTTTCTTCTTTTGATTTCTCTGTTCCATTTGGGTAATTGGGTATAAGTGTGTTCCTTAATGTACTATATCACAAATATTAGCAACTAGATTATATCACTCACTGATTCTTGGAAGTTCTGAAAATTCTTAAAAACTGTTTTTTTTTCTAACAAAGCAAATGCTAAGAGTAAAAGTTATTATTAGGTTTCTACTGCTTTCCATGACCTTGGCAAGTTCATTCCGAATCAAGGCTAAGGGCTACAAGCATAGGCATGATGAAGAATGGTTGGGGTGAAGTTTGAGGATCAAAATTGTATTCTTACTCTCCATGGTAGCAGACTATTTTGGAAAGTTATTGTTGCCATGACCACCTATAACCTTTGGAGCCAGAGCTCGTCAATAAGCCAGTCTTCTAAGTTTCCGGCACAGTCACACTGAAGAGAATGTTGGATGTCCTGTCCTATTTTAGGCAGAAAATTCTATGATTTAATTACTTGTTATGTTATTTTTAACCTCTGGGTGGTTGCAACTGTGATTGAAACAGACAACACTTAATGGGATTAGGGGTTGAGGAAGATTGGGTACAGTATGGTTCTGAAAATATTTTGTGGAGCCTGCAGATTTGTTTTTGAAATAAAGATGCTGTCTCACAGGAAGATTCAAAGGTGGCCCAAAGTGTCTGTAATACTAAGAAAAGTTTACCTAGGGAAATAGAGGGCTGAGACTAGGCTCAACATGCTCACTGGCAAGGATAAGTAGACACAGTAGACACAGATATGGTTGATCCTTTTAGAAACTGGGAGTGTGAGATGTCTACTTGAAATTTTGGGGGTCTTGTTATTGGACAGACTCATTTCCTTTGGTACTTTAAGTTAGTATTCTTATTGTAAACTGCAAGTTCAAATATCTAAAAATATGGTCAGCAAGGGCAGACATGTGATAATGTTGGAATAGGATAAAATGTCCCATGCTTACTACAGCCTACACTATACCATTTTATATGGCAATTGGAGATTTAAGGGACAGTAAGGATGATAACCAAATACATACACTTTACAAAACATCTAATACCTGAGTGCATTTGATTTACCTTAGTTCTATCAAGGTGTCACTTAGTTTTACATTTGAACAACAAAAAAAACCCGGGTAAAGCTGATTTTAACAACGGCTATTCAGCTTCAAGTTGTTTTATTTTTAAAATATTATTGAAAGAACATGGCATCATAAAATTTATAGGTTTAGTGTAGACATCATTGAAATTCAACATTTGTATATAACAGATTATGTTTATCATCACCAGTCCAATTCTTCCTTCACCATTTATTTCATCTCTTCCACCCAATTTACCCACCTCCTCCTTTCTTTTGCAACCACTAATCTTATAGACAAAAAGTTTAGTTTTGTTTGATTTAGTATACTTGTATGCTTGGTTTTTCTATAACACATATGAGCAAAATCATAGTTTGTTTTATTCATTATGGCTTATCTAATTAAGCACAATCTCCTCTAGGTCCATCTATGTTTCAAATGGTAGAAAACCATCTATTTATAGTCATATTCCATTGTGAATGTATAGAACATTTTCTTTATCTACTCCCCTGTAAAAGGGCACATAGGTTGTTTCCAGGTCTTGGTTACTGTAAATAATGCTGCAATGAACATGAGGATACATCTGTCTTTCAATTAATGTAGTAATTTTAGGATAAATATCCAGGAGTAGGGTAACTAGAATATGTAAAATTTCCATTCTCAATTTTTGAGGCATCTCCATACTGCTTTCCATAATGACTACATCAATTATAATTCTACCAACAATGGTTGTTTCCATTTTGGGGTGAAGATAGCTATTCTCACAAGTATAATCCCATCGTGATTTTCATTTGAATTTCCGTAATAACAGAAGACATTATTGTTGATCATCTGTATGTCTTCTTGGAAAACTGTCTATTATGGTCCTCTGCCCATTTTTATCGGATTATTTGTTTTACTGTTGTTTTGTCTTTATGTTTATATTCCATATATTAACACTTTTTGGAAGCATTACATGGAAATACCTTCTCACACTCAATAGGATGTGTTTTAATTTTTATGAGAGACTGTCATTATTCAGAAGCTTTTTAGCTGGATGTAGACCCATTCGTTTATTTTTTAATTTTATTTCCCTTGACATTGGATATCAATTCCTAAAGATCTCTCTTAGACTAACGCTAAGGAGTGTTTTGCTTATATTTTCTTCTATCTAATCTATTGTATCAGGTAAAATATTTGTGTATTTAGTACATGTTCAATTAATGTCATTATGTGGTGTTAGGTATTGATCTAGCTTCAACCTTTTTTAATAGCAATTATTATTATTATTTATTTTATTAACAATGTTATATTAATTTTAGGTTATTGAAATCGCATCCAATCTATATTATACACCATACCCAGAATTCCATTTCCTTTAGCACCAGATTTTCCCCTTTTTCCTTCCCTTGTGCCTCTCACTTCCTTTGACTGCCATCATTTTGCCTCCTGTGAGCTTTTGCTGGGATTTATCTGTTTATTTATATTATTTCATTATATTTCACATATAAGTGAAACCATCCCGTATTTCACTTTTTCTGTTTTCACTTAACATGATCCTTTCCAGTTTCATCCGTTATGTTACAAAGCACAAAATGTCTTCTTTTTTTTAGTAGCAGCATATAATTCCATTGAGTATATTTACCACAGCTTCTTTATCCAGTCAACTGTTGATGGGCATTCAGGTTGTTTCCACATCTTGACTATTGGGAACTGTACTGCTATGAACATAGTGGTACAGATATTTTTTTCAGATTAGAGATTTTTTGTTGTCTGGGTAAATGCAAAAGAGTAGGATTTCTGTATAAATGATAGATCCATCTTCATTTGTTTGAGGAATCTCCAAACTGTTTTCCAAAGGGGTTGCACCAATTTATATTCTCACTGACAGTGTAAGAGGGTTCCTATTTTTCCACACCCATCCCACACCTGCTATTTCCAGTCTTTTTAATATAGGCCATTGTCATTGGTGTGAGGTGGTATCTTAACTGTATTTTTTATTTACATTTCTCTGGTGATGAATGATATAGGGCATTTTTTCAGGTATCTCTAGGCCATCTGTGTTTGTTTTTTAGATAGATGTCTATACTGGGTACTTGGCTTTTATATGGTTGAGGTAGGTGAGCTCTTCATATATTTTGGAGATTAATCTCTCATCTGATGTACATTATATGAATATCTTCTCCAGTTCCTTGGGTTGTCTTTTTGTTTTAGTAGTTTTTTTCTTTGCTGTGCAGAACCTTTTCAGTTTGATGTAGTTTAAATGGTTTAGTTTTACTTTGGCCTCTTTTGCTATAGCTATACCTTCTCAGAGATGTGTTTGAGGTAGAGTTTGTGGAGTATTTTTCGCACATTTTCTTCCAAGTATTTTATGGTTTTCAGGCCTTATGTCCAGGTCTTGTTCCATCTTGACTTTACTTTTATGTATGGTGGTTATAAATCATCTAGTTGCTTTTTCTGCAGATGTCCTTCCAGTTTTCCAAGCATCATTTGTTAAGTAGATTTTGTTTACTACATTGTATGTTCTTGGCACCTTTGTCTTAGATTGATCTTAGTGTTATTGTGAATGGGATTTCTTTCTTCCTTTTTTCTTCTACTTCTTTGTTTGCTTATAGGAATGCTACTGATTTTTGTGTGTTGATTTTATATCCTGCTACTTTGTTGCATTCATTTATTGTTTCTAGCAGTTTTCTGTGAACTCTTTTAGGATTTTATAGGTATAACAGCATCTCATCTGCCAATAATGATAGTTTTATTTCTTCCTTTCCAATTTGAATTCCTTCAATGCGCTTTTCTTCCCTATTACTCTGGTCAAGACTTCCATAACTATGCTGTGCATAGTGGTCAACCTTGTCTCATTTCAGATCTTAGGGGAAATGCTCTCAGCTTTTCACCATTGATTATGATATTGGCTGTGTGTTCGTAATGTATTGTTTCAACTATGTTGAGATATATGACTTCCGTTCCTATTTTGGTGAATATTTTAATCACAGATAAGTGTTTAATCTTGTCAAATGCTTTTCCTGCAGATATTGAGATGATCATATGGTTCTTGATATTCACTTTGTTGATGATTTGAATTACATTGATTTGCATATGTGGAACCATGCTTGCATCCCTGGAATAAAACCCACTTGATTCTGGTGTATAATTTTTTATGTGATGTTAAATTTTACTTGCCAAAATTTTATTGAGGATTTTTGCACCTATATTCATCAGTGATATGGTCTGTGGTTATCTTTTTTGGTGTTTTTTGTGTAATTTTGAAATCAGGGTAATATTGGACTCAAAATATGTTTGGGAGTTTTCCCTCCTCTCCAACTTTGTTGAACACTTTAAGGATGATGGGGATTAGCTCTTTGAATATTTGGTAGAATTCACTGTTGAAACCATATATACCTGGGCTCATTGTTTTTGAGATTTTTTTTTATTACTGCTTCAATTTCTGTGCTGGTGATTTTTCTGTTCAAGATATCCATGTCTTCCCCTTTCAGTTTTGAGAGCTTACAGTTTCCTAGGAATCTGTCCATTTCTTCATGATTGATAAATTTATTGACATATGTTGCTCATAATAGTCTCTCATGATCCTCTCTATTTCTCTACTGTCAGTTGTAGTGCAACTCTTTCATTTCTGTTCCTTAGTAGGATTTTCTTTCTATTCTTTTGGATACTAACTAGAGGTCTATTTTTTTCTTTCAAAGAATAAATTCTTGGTTTCATTGATATTTTGGATAGTTCTTTTGTTTCCATTTCATTTATTTCTGCTCTAATTTTTTATTATTTCTTTCCTTCTACTGATTTTTCTTCCATTTCTTCTACCCTCAGGTGTGAGATAGGGATTTCATTTGGGGTGTCTCTTGTTTTTTGATGTGCGCTTGTACTACTGTATGCTTTCCTCTCAGAACTGCTTTTGCCACATCCCACATATTCTGAGAGCTTGTGTCTTCATTTTCATTTGTTTCCAAGTAAGTCTCAATTTCACTGATGATGTATGAGAGTTTCAGAAGCATGTTATTCAATTTTCACATCTTTGTGTTTCTTGCAGTTTTGTTCTTATGATTCATTTCTGTATCACCCTCCTATGGACAAAGAAGATATTTCTATAATTTCAATCTTACTAAATCTGCTGAGACTTGTTTTGTATCCCAAATTTGCTGAGACTTGTTTTGTATCCCAAAATGTAGTCTATGCTTGAGAATATCCTATGTATACTTGTGAAAAATGTATTTTCTCTCTTGTTGGAGTAGAACACTCTGTATAAGTACGTTATGTTTATATCCTCTATTTTTCCATTTGGTGTCCTTATATCTTTTTTCTGTCTGTATGCTCTATAGATATAAATAGAGTATTGAAGTCTTCTACTGTTATTGTGTTACTGTCAATGTCTGCTGTTAACTCTGCATTTGATTTATATATTTTGATGGTTCACCATTGGTGCAATTTTGTTAATGATAGCTGTTTCTTCTTTATGAAGCACATCCTTGACCATAATGTATCACACTTCCTTTCCCTGAGATATCTTTTACAGATGAAAGTTTATCTTGTCTTAAATTAGTGTTGCAGTTCCTGATTTCCTTTCATCACTCTTGCTTTGATATATTTTCCCATAGTTTGAATTTCAACCTGTGATTGTGTGTGGATCTGTTATGACTTTCTTGTAAGCATATTATTGATGGATCTCACTCTGTGTCTTTTGATTGGTTTGTTCAGTCCTTTCACATTTAGGGCAATAAGTGATTTACAGGGCTTTATTACTGTCATGTGAGACTGTTTTCTATGTCAATTGCTTTGTTTCATATTTCCTTTTTTCTAAACACATACTTGTTTCATTTACTTTTAAATCATTAAAATTAGATTAAAATTAGATTAACCAAGTGTAGGGACCCAGACTTGCATGAATGACGAGAAAGAATAATTCAGCATCTCTTAACAGTCAGCAGTCCCTAAATGGGCTCTTCAAAAGTGCTTGAATATGCTTGAAAGAACTCTATTTCTGTAATTCAAGCATTTTCACTTTAATCTCATTCTTATATTTCATTTACTTAGAAAAATCTTTTTCTCATTCTTCCTATAGTCAGCAGGAAGCGGAAAGACCCTGACTGATGTCAAAGAGACTGCAAACTTCCAGGCAAGACAGCATTCCATAGTGAGGTTTGACTGAAAGAGGATCATTGAGAAATCTCTTTTCCCTCTCAGGATGTGGGTGTCTCCCTGAATTAACACAAGGGTATTATTAAGTTGCTCTGTTTTTGAATGACAGTAACTCTAAACATCTCCCCAATTGTATCAAATTTACAGTTTCTTCCAAAGTCTGACTTTTGAGGTCATCAATAACCTACTACAATCCACAGAAAACCTGACTCCACCCCAAAGCCTGTGGTCAGCCTCACCCGATCTCAGCTCACTCTTCAAGGACTCTCTTGTCTTGCTCTTTCTGAGTTTCTGCTCTCTACAGATCAGCATCCTCAAAAACCCAGAGACATCACTAGGGTTTGGCTATAATCTAAAAAGTTGGAGAGTGAGGTGAAGGCAAATCAGTCAGGTGAGATCATTCTCAATTCTCAACTGAAAGACCTCTCACTGTTGTTCCTGGAAAGCTACAACCCCCTTGTTTCTGATACTAAGTGACAACTACTTCGTGAAGGTCACAAGCAACATTCATTTATTTTTCTTTTCTTTTTGCAATTACTCAGATGCCTACTCCAATCATTAATACCACATTTTTCACAACTATGTTTGTCATGTGTTTTTTTTTTCCTATCTCAGGTCCCATCCTTGGAGGACAAGAGTCTGGGGGAGTGGGGACGATGATAAAGAGATTTCTTTTTTAATTTAAATTCATTCATTTTTTTAACGGAATTTTGCAATTTAAGTCTTGGGCATCTCAAGATAAATGAATATAGAGGTATTTAATGCTTTGTATTACTAATGTTTATATGTTATTAAAGTTTATATTGTAAATAGCATTCTTTCCTGACTTTCCATTTTTAAATTATCTGGCATTAGAATAAGCTAAAGTTATTGTTTTGTATTGCAGTAACTTTGATTTTTCACATTAAAGTAAACTCATATGTATAGGTGCCTCATATGTGGAATTTCTGCATTCCTCAGATAGATGTCAGCATACACTGCCCTCCACCATATCACCAAGTGTTCTTCACCATTTTCCAGTGGACTCTGCCACCACTTTTCCACACTTCCCATCTCATTACCTATTGGTAACCTCAGTTCTATTGCAAGTTTCCAAGAGTTGGTTTTATTTCATGTATTCCTCTATTTTGTCTAGTCACATCCACCTAAGACTGAGGCTATCTGGTATCTATCTTCTTTTGACATATTTCGCTTAGGATAATCACCTCTAGAATCATCCATGTTGATTCAAATGACAGGATTTCATCTGTTCTAATAGTTGTGGAGATACCACATCTTCACTATCTATTCATCTGAATGGGCACTTAGGTACTTCCCAGTTCAATAAACATGGAGATGCATGAATTTCTGCAAGTTAGTGTTTTTGTATCTTTTGGGTAAATACCCGGAAATGGCATGGAAAGATCATATAGGATTTCATTTTCAATTTTTGTACATACCGTTTCCCATAGGCATTGCACCAATTTGCACTCACCGACAATGTAAAAATGTTCCCTTTCTTCCTCATCCTCACCAACATTTGTTATATCCAGATTTTTGAATGATAACCAGTCTCTCAGGTATAAGGCAATATCTCATTGCTGTTTTAATTTGCATTTACCTGATAGTCAGCGAGTAGTAACATCTTTTAATATGCCCGTTGGCCATCTGTATATCCTCTTCAGAAGAATGTCTTGCCAATACTTCATCCCATTTATTTTGGATACCTTGTTTTCCTGTTATTAAGTTTTATAAATTATTTATATATTTTTGTATATTAATCCCTTGTCAGAAATGTGAAATGCAAATGTATTCTCCCAGTTAGTAGGTTGTCTTTTTCATTTGGCAATGTTTTCTTTGGCTGTGAAGAAATTTTTATATTGATGTAGTCCCAGTCGTTTATTTTTCTTTTTGTTTCCCTTGCTACTGCAGTTGAATTCCCAAAGACCCTCTAAGGCTGATGTCATGGAATGTCTTTCTTAGCTTACCATCCAAGAATTTTATGGTTTCCAGTCTTACGTTTAATTGTTTAGTCCATTTTGAGTTATTTTTTGTGAATGGTGTTGCCTTCACTTTTTTGTACATGTCTATCCAGTTATCCCAAGATTGTTGATAGAAAAGACTTTCCTTTTTCCATTGTACGCTTTTAGCGACTCTGTCATAGATAAACTGACTGTGAGTGGGTCAATATCTGGTGACTTATATCTCTTCCACTGATCTATGCCTCTGTTATTATTCCAAAACCATACATTTTGATCACTATTGCTTTGGCATATAGCTCGATGTCTGGAAGTGCAATCACTCCAGATTCTTTCTGTTTTGTTATAATTGCTTTGACTATTTAGGGTCTTTTGTTATCCCATATGTGTTTTAAGATTTTTGTTCTATTTCCTGGAAATAAGCCCATGGGATTTTAATAGGTATTGCATTAAATCTGTATACTGCTGTAAGTAAGATGACCATTTTAATGATGTTGATTCTTCCCAGCCATGAGAAGGGGATGTCTTTCCATCTCCTCCACTATTTCTTTTAAGAAAGACTCATAATTTTAATTGTTCAGGTATTTCATCTCCTTTGTTAAGTACATCCCAAGATATTTAATTCTTTTTACTTCTATTATAATCGTGTGGTTTCCTTGATTTTATTTTCTACTAGTGTGTGGTTTGCATATACAAATGCGATGGATTTTTGGGCATTGATTTTGTAGCCTGCCACTTTACTACATTCATTGATTAGTTCTAGTATTTTTGACAGAGTTTTTAGGGTTTTCTATATACATACATATATATATATATACATATACACACATATATGCTCATCATCTACAAATAATGATAGTTTTACTTTCCCCTTTCCAGTTTGGATTCATTTTATTTCTTTTACTTGCCTAATTGCTCTGTTTACAACCTCTAGCATGCTATCAAATAGCAGTGGTGATAGAGGACAGCCATGTGTTATTCCTGACCTTAGAAGAAATGCTTTTAATTTTTCACAATTGACTATGATGTTGGCTCAGTCATATATAATATGACTCAGTCATATAATGTTTTATATGGCCATTATTATGTTGAGCGATGTACCTTCTATGCCCAGTGCATGGGTTTTATAATGAATCGATGTTGGATCTTGTCAAAAGCTTTCTCTAAATCTATTTATTTGATATCTTTTCCTTGCTCTTGTTGATATGGTGTCTTACACTAATACATTTACATATGTTGAACCACCCTTGTATCCCTGGCATAAATCCCACTTGGACATGATTAATGATCTTTGTTGTGCATTAATGTATTCAGTTTACTAATATTTTGCTGCTAATTTTTGCATCTACGGTCATTAGAGACATCAATCCCTCATTTTCTCTCTTGGTGACATCTCTGTCAGCTTTTGGTATCAGTTTGCTATTAGCCATTAGAATGTATTGGGGTGTGTGCCCTATTCTTCAATATTTTGCAAGAGTTTGAGAAGAATACGTATTAATTATTCTCTGAAAGTATGATAAAACTCATCAGAAAAGTAATCTGGTCTTGTGGTTTTATTTTTGGAGAGACTTTATTACCTCAAAACTTGTTCAGGTTTTCCAATTCTTCTAGGTTTACTCTTTTGTAGATTATTTTTCTAGATATCTTTCTATATCCTCAGTGTGGTCTGATTTGTGTGGTCTGATTTCTTGGCATAGAGCTGTCTCTTATGATGTTTTGTATTTCAGTGGTATCTGTTGCAACTTTTCTCCTTTCATTTCTGATTCTAGTCATGAGAGTTTTCCCTTTTTTATTGTGAATCTAGTCAATGGTTTGTCAATTTTGTTTATATTTTCATACAATCGCCTTATTTCATCTGTCTTCTGGATTGTCTTTTTGTTTCCTTTTCATTTACTTCTGTTCAAATTTTGATTATTTTCTTTCTTCTACTGGTTTTTGGTTTTAATTGTTCTTCTTTCTCTAGCTGTATTAAATTTAGGGTGATTTTATTTATTTGTCTTTTTTGTTTGTTTTTTTTTTGTTTTCTTGGCTTAGTCCTGGATTGCAATGAATTTCCCTCCTAGTACTTCTTTTGCTCCATCTCATAGATTCTTGTAGCTAATCTCTTCATTTTCAGTGCTTCTTTGATTTCCTGCTTCACCCAGGAGTCATTCAGAAGCATATTGTTTAGTGCCTTATTAATTCTGGATCTTCCAGGTTCTTTTGGGGGTCATTTGTAGTTTTAAGACATTGTGGTCAGAAGAGATGCTCGGTATGATTTCAATCTTTGTAAATTTGTTGAGACATGTTTTGTGTTACAATATATGATCTGTCCTTGTGAATGCTCCATGTTCACTTGAGGACAATGTGCAATCTATAGTTGTTGGAAGTGCTCAGCATATGTCTATTAGAACTAACTGTTCAAAATGGTCATTTGAAGCTGCTTTTTCCCTGTTAATTTTCTACCAGGTTGATCTGTCCATTGTTGTAAGTTGGATGTTTAGTCTCCTACTATGATTGTGCTTCTGTCAATGTCTCTCATCAGTTCTAATAACACTCTCAACATATTTTGATGCTCCTTCATTTGGTGCATATATGTTAATGAGCATTATGTCTTCTTGCTAGATTGACCCCTTAATCATTATATAATGCTCATCTCTGTTTTTTGTTATGCTTTTTATCTGGAAAACTGTTTTTTCAGATCTAAGTATGGTCATTCCTGTTTTTGTGTGTGTGTGGTTGCCATTTGGCTGTAGGGTGGTCTTCCAACCATTGACTTTGAGTCTTTGTTTATATTTACTGAAAGCAGCAGAGGGTTGAGTTATACTTTTTATTCCATTTAGCCACTCTGTCAATTGACTGGTGAGTTCAGTGAATTAACGTTTAAGATGATTATTGCTTGGTGTCCTTTTGTAATTTGTCTTGTGTGTGTTGTTCCAGATAGTGTTTTTGTTCTTCTCTTTCTCTCTCTTAGGTGGGTTGGTTGTACTTGTGTTTTGTTTGGTTTCCTATTTTGTTTTCTTCTTTGCTTTTTCCCTGGGTATGTATTTTGGTACCCTGAATTTATCACCAAGCATTTGATGTTTATTTCTTATTTTTATTTTAAGTCATATTAGACTTACACTAATTCTAGCCAACTGCATTTTCATTCTCTCCGCACTTTTTATATTTTCTATCTTACTATGTTTAAGTGGGGTTTCTTTATACTTAATAAAGCATCCTTTATTATTCTTTATAGAGCTGGTCTTGTGATGAATTCATTTAACTTTTATCAAACAAGAGTTTTCATCATTCCTTCAGTTCTGAATGATAATCTTTCAGGGTATAGTATAGTATCCTGAGTTGACAGTCCTTTCCTTTCAGCTCTTTGAGTATATCATGTCATTCTCTTCTGACTTGTAGAGTTTAAGTTGAGAAATCCACTGAAAATATTATGGAAATTCCTTTGTATATGACTCATTTTCTCTGATTACTTTTAATATTCTTTCTTTATCTTTTATTTTTCACATTTTGATGACAATGTGCCTGAGGGGTCTGCTTGTGTTTCTTTTATTCATAATTATTTGCACTTCCTGGGTCTGGAGACTTGCTTCCTTCTTCAGTTTAGGGAAATTCTCAGCTATTATTTCTTCTAATAGTTTATTTCCCCTTTTTTCTCTCTTCTTTTGGGATCCCTGTAATATGAATGTCGTTTATTTTGATTTTTTCCCATATGTCTCAGATGCTGTCTCTTCATTTCTTTTCATTCCTTTATTTCTTTGGTGATTTACTTCCTCCACCCTGTCTTCTAATTCTCTTATTCTATTGGAGGATTCATCCATACTCTTCTTCAATCCCTCTATTGAGTTCTTTAGTTCAGCTATCATATTCCTCATTTCTTTCTTCATATTGCTGCATTTCTTCTCTTTTTTGTTGTTCTCTTTTTATTGATGTTTTCCATTAGTTCGTTTATCACTGTTGTCCTAAATTCACCCTATGTAGTTTGCATACATGTGTTGTATTCAGATTTTCCCTTGAGTTTTCACTTAGATCTATCATTTCACATATATTTTTCTGTCTTTAATCTATTCGGCACTCTGCTTGTGTTTCTGTGGATTAGCTTTCCTACAGTGATGACCTTAAGTAGTATATTGACTTGCATTGAGTAAGCCTGGGTCTTTCTTTGAACACTGGGTTTTCTTGTATTTTGTGGCATACCACAGGTTGAATTTGTTGAAGTTCTTATATGGACTCTGTTGGGGCCTGAGAGCTCATACTATGGGGCTGGAGTTTTTGTGGGAGATGTAGAGCCATTCCCAGCCTCAAAGTTCTGAACCGTAATGACTACTTTGCTGTTGACCCACAATATACAATCAGGCTGCATTTTGTCCTCCATCCACAGAATGACAATAGTGGGTAGCATTGTTGGTTTCTTTCTCTGGGTAACTCTCTTCCTTTAAGCCTTGGGGTGAGATTTCTGGAGAGCATATCATGTGGCTCTAGAGCAATACAATGGATACAATGGAAGGGTGTAGGGGTACCCTAGTTGCCTTCCAGTTATGACTGCATCCAGTGTAATTTTCTCAGTGGGTCTCCTGTTGAAGCCACTGGGTCACTGGTCCTCTGTCTGCTCTAGACCATGGCCCTTTCACTTGGATTCGTGTTCCAGTCGGGCTCTTAAATGCTTTCATGATTTCTGGGAGGTCTGGTTTTTCTGAAGTTCCACCCTTTCCACCATAGACCCTAGCCTGAATTCTGAATCTGTAGTATAGCTCTGAATACTAATGTTCTTGTCTACCCTTTGTGGTCACGGTTGGTGCTACATCTCTATAGCATCTGTGCCTGTTATTCCTCAGTGTTTATTTCTGGATAATAGGGAAATACCTAGTTGCTTTGTGCAGACAATATGAGCCTCTCTCTTACAAGTTAGCCTTCTTGACTGGAAGTTCTGAAGAGATTTCTTCAACCTTAGAGTCTTCTACTCAGTTCCTGGTTTCATCAATGCTACACTCCATTATGGCCATATTAAACTCCCATTTTATTTTATTTGTCTTTCATCTGTATGGTTTTTGGTGTTGGCTCTTTCAATTTTGTCTACTTCCCAGCTATGTATTTCCTTAGAGATAGGTTTTGTGGTTATCATCTGGATTATAACTTTTACATCTCTATGATAGTCTTTAATGAATAATCACCAAATCATATCTGCATATTCATATACATTCCATAATTTTAGTTCATACATTATTGATTTTTTCTTTTTTGTTCTGTCTTTGCTTCTGAATTTGCTATCGTTTATCACCATTCTCAGGGGTTGGTGGATCTTTGTTTTCTTTTTCTCTATTAAAAGATCTTTTTCAGAATTTATTGAATAGCAGGTTTGGTGGTGGAAAAGTCCATTAATTTTTGTTTATTATTGAAAATCATTATTTCGCTATTGTATTTGAATCATAGTTTTGCATGGTAGAGTACTCTTGGCTGATCATTTTTGTCTTTCAGTATTTTGAACATATCATACCATTCTCCCCTGGCCTGCAATGATTCTGCTGATAAGTCTTATGATGTTCTGAACGGTATAACTTAGTAGGTTTTGTTCATCCTTTCTTTAGCAGCCTTGAGTAGCTTTTCTTTGTCATTGACTTTTACTAGTTTTACTATGATATGTCTAGGAGTGGGTCTTTTTATATTTAGAAATTTTGGTGTACCTTCTGCTTCTTTGACCTCCATTGTTGTTTTTGTGACAGTGTTGAGACATTTTCTGCTGTTACTTCTTAGAGTAGGTTTTCTACCTTTTTCTCTTGATTCTCCTGGGATGCCTATTAATCTTATGTCTGCTCTTCTCATGCAGTGTTATATTTCTCACTGGATTTCTTGATTTTTCCTCAGTTATTTTTTTCTCTCTCCTTTTCCATGAGAATTGCCTATGTTATCTTGTCTTCAGTTCCTAAGATTTGTTCCTTTGTGTGATTGGGTCTATTTATGGAGCTCTGTATGTTTATGTCCTATTCCTAGACTGTCTTTTCTCTCCATCCTCTATGCTAGGACTTTCTTAATGACCTCAATCTCCTTGGCGATATATTCCCTTTGATCTGTCACTTCTTTTTATTCATTTGAGTTGTTGTGTATGCCTTCTGCACCTCACAGATTTTTTTATAACTGTTTTTAAACTCTTTTTCTACTATCGTGTCCCATTCATTGTCAATTGAATTCTTCTCTGTGCAGATCCTGGCATCTTCTTCTCTTCAGGCCATTCATGCTTTTTGGCTGACTTTGCTTTTGGTATGAATTTTTTCTGTCTTAGATTTAGCATTGGTTTTCTCTTCTTTTGATGTTAGATTTCTTCCTGAGTGGATATTTTGGGTCCTTTTGTAGTCAGTACCATCCACATGGTTTCTGTGTGCCTTTTGGTCTATTTCCTTCTCTGGAATGCTCACTTTCAATGGGACGCTGATGCTGTTTCAGTGGTGTCCACTGGCTTCTGTGGGGATAAGGGGCAATTCTCTTTTGCACCACTGACTGGAAGCTCTCTAATCCAAAGACTTGGTTTTCAAGAAGACCCTGTGAGTTCTGGGAAGACCACAGCTCACCAGCACAAGGGGCAGAGAGCTCACAGTCTGGTCCAATTTAATTTTTGTGCGGTTGCAGTTGATCACTCCTGTTCTTACTCCCTTGGTTCCTCCACCAGGGATCTTTGCTTTTAGGTCTCTGTGTGTTCCTTTAACGACTAGAAGGATGGATCTCCATCTCCCTTTTCTCTTGAGCTTAACTTGGGATATTTTAAGTGGATTACTGTGCTCTACTAAGCACAAATTTTGAGATGTCTTCTGGTGATGCTTTCAGTTCCCCAGTCAAGGAGCAAGTTCAGAGTCTGCTCAGGTAAACTCCCTTGATCTCCTGGGTGTGGGAAGCTCACAGGTAGGTACTTGTCTTACATTCTCATGCAGATCCTTCAGGTGATAAGGTTGTTCTTGTCCCCCTGCTCCTCAGCCTTTTTCATATGAATGTCCAATTTCTTCACACCATTTATTGAAAGGACTGTCTTTGCCTTATTGTATGCTCTTAACTACTTTATCCTAAATTAGTTGTTTATATATATGAGGGTTTATGTCTGAGTTCTCAACTTTATCCATTGATCTTTGTGTGCATATGAAGAACAAACTGGAAGTGTCACATTCCATGACTTCAAACTGCAATGCAATAGTCAAGCCAAGCATGACATTGATATATATATATATATATATATATATATGTAATATGTATGTATGTAATACACATATATATTTAATACACCCATATATATACACACAAATATATATATATACATATATATCTTTATTCTCAGGATTTTGTTTGCTATTCAAGGTTTTTTCTAGATGCAAATTTCATACATTTTGCTCCATTTTTGTGAAGAATGTCTTTGCTATTTTTATAGGAATTACATTAAATCTGTATATTGCTTTAAGAAATATGACATTTTTAAATGGTTAATTCTTCCAATCTATGAGCATGAACTGTCTATTTAATAATATCTTGCAGCTATCAGAGTATAAGTACTTCACATCTTGGATTACATTTATTCCAAAATATTTCATTCTTTTTGATACAATTGTAAATGTATTGTTTTCTGAAATCTTGTTCTGCTACTTCATTATTTGTATATAGGAATTCAATATAATTTGTATATTAATTTTCTATCCTTCCACTTTACTGTATTCAATTATTATTTATAGTAGCTTTATACTAGCAAATTTGTAGCTCTCCCTGTGTATTATCATGTCATATGAAAATAGTGAGAGTTCACTTCTTTTTCAATTTGGATACTTTTTATACCCTTTTCTTGTCTAGTTGTACTGATCAGGAGTCCCCAAACTCTATTAAATAATAATGAGTGAGAGAACATCCTTGCCTTTTTCCTGATCTTATAGGAAAAGCTTAAAGTTTACCCATTGAATATGATATTGGTTATGTGTTTGTCATATACAAACTTTATTATATTTATTATTGTTCCATCTATATCCATTTTAGAGAGTTTTTTAGCTAGTATTTGAGTAGTAATTAACTTATTTGACTCCAGATATATGTGCCATTCTATTTCATGGTAAATTTCACTAATCTCCATCCTTTGTACCCATGTTGACTATAGTTTTGTCTCTTCCCAGCTAAATTGTCAGCCTAGTTAGCAGTACCTTGCAGATCAAATGAAGTAACACACAAGACTGGTGTTAACTTGCCAAGGTTGTAGGTGAAATACGTATTTCAGAGTTTATCATTCATCTTGGTTTACTGTAGTCAGAGACTTTCTAAGGAGCTTTACTAGAAATCTCAGAAACAAAGAGGTGACTAGGAGTGGGGGAAGGTATGCACTGCTAATTATCAACTCAAATATTAAAATATTAAGCTATTGTATAATCAATGGATTAATAGCAAAACTCATGCCTGTTGTTAATGTGGATGTTTATAAACACCCTGTGCATTCTGGGGACTCCTTTTTATTAATCGTTGAAAGGTAAGTTGAATGGAGTACATTACTTGTGAATATATAATCCTTCTCCAGATAGTGCAGTGAAAGTTTTAGTAAGTCCATATATCTTTTTGGTAGGTTTAGTCTCATGTGCAATGTAGATGTTTTTGATAATTAAGTTGTACATCCATCTATCTCATTAATAAGCTTAGAAATCTTAGTCAGCATATCAGAAAAACAAACAAATTTGTTTTTCCTCCAAGATACATTCAGCCAATTCATTTGTTTTCTCTTCCCATAACTAACACTCTAATCTGAAACAAAATAATCTATTACTTGAAATAGTGAGGTGACCTCATAGTTACTTTCCTTATGCTTACTCTGTTTCACTACACTTGATTGACCATGTGGAATATGGTTTAAAAAATATTAATTAGGCTTTCAAATGACATAGATTCATTTGTCCCTTATATAAATAAACCCTGATAAAAATTAAACAGGCAAGAAGAACTCATAAAGATAAAAGAGGAAGACATCCTGGAAAACAAAGCAGCAGAGAAACTAGGCATCTTCCCAACATCTGACTTGGTGGAATGAAGTCCCTAGATTCACTAGTCCCTGGTGGCTTAGTGGTTAAGTTTGTTGACTCCAGCAGGCACAGTTCACATACATCCCAATGACCAGCTTTGCCACCCAGGATGGGGAGGGGGGACAGGGTTAACATATAAATAAAATAGCTAAATGTTTCTACCTTCTCTCTCTTCCTGCCCGCCTGTTCACCTTTATTCTTGCCTGTATTTTTTATTAAAAAAAGAGAGATTGAGTAGGAGCACTATTGACACTAGCCAAGGAAGCAGCTTTTTATATCATAGGACAGAGACTCTTCTCCTTCTATTAGACATTGGATAGCACTTTTAAAGGGAAATATTATCATGGAAAGATGCCCTGCCCAGGAATTTCACTTTGTAACTGCAAGCTGGAGAATACATTTTCCTACCAGGGGCAATAAATTATTCTGGGGGAATCAACAAGAGAAATTCTGTGACACAAAAGAAACCGAAACAAACAAAAAACAGCACAGTAAAGTCTCTGAAAACTAAACTGTGATAGGAACACAAAATTATTCTAGGACATGCGTACCAAATATAAAGTGTGACTGCCTCCTAAATTATATTATTTAAATATGACTCAGAGTTCCATCATTTCCAAGAACCTATAAAGTCAATTTGAATGAGAGAGGACTATTAAAGAACACCAAGATGAATTAGATGTTCAAATTACTTGAAAAGGACTGTAAATCAACTACTATAAAAAAAACAAATGCTTTTGAGTCAACAAAAAAAGAAAATCTCAGCAAAGCAATACAATTTATAAGAAAATAAAACAAATGGATAATATGAACTGGAGGTTATAACTGAAATATTGAACCTTCACTAAATGGACTTAAAATACAGATACAGATAATAGATTTAGTGAACTCAACATCAGTAGACTATATTCAGCACATACAGAGAATTAAAAAAAAATAAATGATGGTTGAAAACTCAAATTTAGCCACATATTGAACAAAATTAGAAAAGCTATGTATGAATAAAATGAGAAGTTCAGTAAGAAATAGAAGCAATAAAGAAACAAATCCTAGAGATGAAAAATACAGTGACTATGCTCAATAATCCAGTAGAGAACATTAAGAGCAGACTCAAGCAAACATGTGAAAAAATATCAGTCACTTAAAATTATGTAGTTGGATAAAAAGAATAAAAGAAAAAGTGTGGAAAAAAGCATATGGCCATCAAAAATCGTACTCATCATGAAGATCTCAGAAAGAGAAGAGAAAAATAAAAGGACAGAAAGCCAATTTAAAGAAATGACTTCTGAAGTTTTTTCAAGTATAGAGAGAAATGAACATCCAGAGTCATGAATCTCAAAGAATACCAGATAGGTTAATCCATAAAAAAGTACACTGAGACTCATAATAAAATTTTAAATGTCAGATTTTAAAATTTGAAAACATCATAAGTGACTTGTGATGTATAAGAAACCCCCAAATGAAAATTAGTGAATTTTCTGCAGACACCTGGCAGGTCAGGAGAAAAAAATCATTGAAAAACAAACACAACAAAAATAAATATCAAACAAAAGTATCCTTCAGAAATGAAGGAAAGATTAAAAAACAACTTTTACAAAGAAAAGTTGTGCGAGTACATCACCTCTATAACTGTTTTATAGGAAATGCTGAAAGGCATCCTTTAAACTGAAATGAAATGATAATTAACATTGCAAAAACTCATATATGTGTAAAACTGTTAAAAATAAAATACATGATCAAAGTCAGACTAATAATCATGATGACTAAATAATATAATTCTAAATATTTAAGGTATATTAAAATAGAAGCAGCTGCAACTTTTATTGGATACCCCATATTAAAAAATTGTGTATATTTTAATTCCAAAACCTAAAACGTTGTTACAGCTCTCTGGGATAAACCAAGCAGGCACTCTTTTGGAACTATTTTATGCAGATTTATTACACAGGGGCTCAAAAGCCATCCTTCCTCCCAGAAATGATGAGCACAGGTTTCCGGTTAAGGCACACTTACATAGGTGAGAGCAAGTGTGGGAAGAGAGGGATGTAAATTAAGGGAGGTAATTTCAAGGGCGGGAAGTTCTTTGCCTGCTGGTAACATTCCAGCAAGCTCAGGTCACAAGATATTTTTATGGCTTTGCTAGTTCCATATTTTTTATGGCTGTGTTCATGGCTGCTGGAAGTGGCAAGCAGGACTTTTTTCCCCACAGTGTGAGAGTGGAAGATGTAAAAACATAGTTTATGTAAACTGTCAGACTTAAAGAGAGCAAGTTGCTTCATAGGTTTTAGGCTTTTCAGCTTAGAATAGGTTGTTATGACATTGATATAGTCTGTGTAAGCCTACTGGCAATCAAAAAAGAAAATCTGTAATATATGATACGGTACTTGGCACTGGCAAGTGCAGTCTGTTCTGGAAAGAATTCAAGGAAAGATATATGGCAAGTTTATCAGAAAACAACTGAACGAAAGTGACACATGCACCTTGGGATTGCAGGAGCAAGAGAGAGAGTTAAATGCAGTCTCATATATAAGAGGAAGGGACCTCTCTTTGGGAGTACCTAGGAGTCACAGCTCTCTAGTGTTGGAGTTTAAGGGTAGGG
>RJWH01007705.1:0-37331 GCA_004363575.1 Solenodon paradoxus | reverse complement strand
TGGAAAACCAGCAGGTAAATCACAAGGCAGATGAAATACTCAGGGATAGAGGTAGAAAATAGAAGAAGTGCCTTTCACAGAGCATTGTAAAAAAAGAAGACCAGAGGGCTGTGGAAAGACTATTATACCAAAGGGGAAGAACTTAGTTGGAGATGGCTGGAAATAAAGTCAGCAAAACTAAGTTGGATGGTTTTATTCTGTGAGTAAGGGTTAGCGGGTAATAGGGATACCTTATCTTCACGAGGTCCCAAGGCTTCATATGGGGACCCAATTGAGGGATAGGCAGGTCCTGCCCCAGGAGGAAGGGAGCTGGCATGATAGATAGGCTAGAACTAGCTACACTTCCCTTGAGCTCTTGGTGAGACTGGGGGCCACGCTGGAACTTGGAGCTGCATCAGTGTGCTTATCGGGCTCCTGACTGATGATGACAGTACAGCTCTTTTGAGTTGTGGCCTCTCACATCGAAGATCTCTATGCAAGGAGAATCACAGAATGGGCTCCCAACCCCATTTCTAGTGATAGATATGGTCCCTCTCCATGTGGATTGGCAGTACCTTTCCAGGCCTTTGGATTAGCATAAATAAAAAAAAATATTTCCAAAAGTACTGAGGATATGTGATGAGGAGAAGGAGTCAAATTCATCTTGTAAGGTTTCCTTCAGAGCCAGCTTTGGAAAATGGTGATTCTGAGGGATTGTTCATGGTACTTGGTATTTCTTTGTTTTTTTTTTCTCTAAGTGCCCTCACCACTGCCTACCTGCAACATACTTACGGACCTTCCATTTCCTGATTAACCAGGCCTGCTTATAATAGCCATCCCTGCTCCACACATGGGCCAGGCTCTGTGCTAAAATTGCACCTTCTGTTGTATTTTCTTCTGTGCCTTCATGGCCCCACTCTCTTCTTCCCAGGGCATTCGCCTGGTCGTTCTTAAGTGAATCGGTGCTAAAGTAGTTTAATAAGAAGTTAATGTCTCCATACTCTCAGTGGTTTTTCTATTTCACTCGAGTACCTTAGCCCAAAGGAAAAAAAAACCAAAACTGACTGCAGAGATGGGAATTGAAAACTCTCGAGTAGGGAAGGAGCATTAGGAAGGGTTTCTCGGCTCTCAATTAAACCAGCAAGATTTTCAACTGCTTCTGGTTGCATTGAGGTACAGGACTGACTCTGTTATCCAGAGCACTTGGGATTGATTAGCTCTGGTTCCCTGTGGCCTAGAAGTAACACCTCCAAATTTCTTGTTACAAAGTCTTGCAACTTCTTGACTTCTAATTCTCTCGTCCATTTATTCAGGCCTCTGTGAATTGTGTGGCTATTTTTTTTCCCTCTTTCTCAGAAACATTATACTCCAGTCTGCTTGAGGCATCAATAAGCTAAATCTTCCACAGAGCTTAGAAAGGTACTTCTCCTTAAAATCAATGAAAAGAAGCTTTGAAAACAGACCCATTAAGTGGTTTTAACTCTGCATGAAAAACTGTATAATCAGATAAATCTAATTCTTGAACTGGCTGAAACCTGATTTTTCCCATTCATTTCCCTTCCTCCAGCCAAAGAACTCCAGGTGATCACTAAAGAATGTAAACGTCAAATGTCAAAGTGGGTTTTTTTTTGATGGGTGCCTTCTAGGGGGTCGGGACTGTGTCAATGGCCCTGTTGGTTTCAAGCAGTGTCTGGGGCCCTTGCCAGCAATCACAGGCCCAAGTGCTCACCAAATGCAGAGCCTAAGTGGCACAAAACCTTATCCTGACCCGGCACTGCATAAAATGGAGAAACTTTTCTCTCTATTCAGAATATCCACTTAATAGCTAGTTTTCAGTAAATGTGCGCTTTGTAATTTCCATGTAAGAGCTGTCTGATCAGTATGATAAAATCTTAGAAGATTCTTTTCTCCATCTGTGAATTTCCCAGACTAACCTCTTCCTTATCCAACTTGCAACCAATTATTTGACCATCTCCTTCACTTTGCACTTTCAGGCACCTGATGCTTGAGACATTTACAAGCACACTGGCCTTTCTTCTTCAAGACATCGAGTGCCTTTAGGCGACTTTTAGACAGCTTAGGAACTTCTCTGATGCCCCTTGTTATTGACCTGTTGTACTGCACAATGCTCTGTTCTATCCAGGCACCCACCTTCTGGCAGCTGTCATGTTGGAAACTTACCTTGCAAATCAATCTCTACTACAGTCCTAATAATTGATAATTGGCTAAGTGTGGCTTCCATCCTGCCCTTCGGGCATATTTACATTTCAGAAGGAAAACTGTTAAGATCACAAAGCTCATTCCCAGGAATGGCTCTCTAGGGTATAAATTCCAGACATTTATTTCCAATAAATATTTGATACATGTCTACTGGGAGTTTGATATTACATTAGTAATAATACGTATGACAACAAGAGAATGTGGTTCTACTCTAAGGAGCTTGTAGTATAGTATGAAATGGGCATATAAAATAATGTCAGTGTTATGCTGTAAGTACAATGATAGGTTATTTTTAATTTATTTATTCGGCATGTATTTATTGACTGCCTACCGTATGTCACATACTATGATCAATATAAGACAATAACAGTGAAGAAGACTGTCTCTGTTCCCACTGAACTTTCATTCTCTTGTATGCAGAAGGCGATATGGTTTGACACTGGCAGGAATCACTTAACTAGGAAGGTTGGACTGTGTTGACCAATGGTCATGACTTTGGAGCTAGAACTGGGAGAATGGGGCAAAATTCATCAAGATCAGGAGGTGAAAATAACATTTCAGGCAGAAAGAAAAGCGTATATTATGATAAAGAGGCATGAAAGATGGACTTATGATGTCCTTGAGAAATGGTGAATCGTTTGGGTTACCTGGCAGGATGGGAATATGTAAGTGAAAATCATGGCCATGAAGTTGGAAAGATAGGTTAGGTCAGATGGTGAAGGGTAACAGCTGTAAGATCCTGTGGTTCTGGATCAGATGGAACAAGTGAAAATTTGAGCTCCGTCACTTACTAGCTCTGTGACTTCGGGCAGGTGATTTTCTCTGTCTTGGGTCCTCACTTATAGAATTTGAATAATAAGTATAACAACTTCACGGGATTGTAGTGAGGATTAATTTATGCAAAATGTAATGTTTTTTAAGTGCTTAGTACAAGGCCTGAGGCATAGTAAGTGACCAATAAGTATTAACTGTCATTCTTATATACAGGAGATTAAATTGTATATGAAAGTTACTTGACCAGATATGTATTGTTTATTTGTTTTAAAAGGAAAGCTGCAGGCAGGAGTGAAGCAGAGTAGGCAGGGAGGCAGGAGGAGAGAGGAGGAAGAGTGTTTTATTTTATTTTTACTTAGTTGTTTGTATTGATTGTTCCTCCTGGATCTGAGATGTGATCCCAGGTCCTCAAATGGATGGTGTCTGTGTTCTTCTGGAGGTGGCTGACCCTATTTCCACTCCGCCAAGGCATGCCCAGACATGTATTGTAGAATGCAACTCTGTCTGCTGAGAGGAGGAGAGATTAGGGTTAGAGTTTCCTGGCAGAGCACATGCTCAAGAGTTGAGTGAAACATTCAGGAAAGAGACAACCAGGGACTGAACAAAATTAGAACTGAGTGACAAAGACACTCTCTCGATCAAACTGTTGGTAGCCTCTTCTGAGCTCTATTCTCAGTTAGACTTCAACTTTGGACTTCTGTGTCTATCCTTGCTGAGTCCAGTTTTAGCACAAATCTTGCTAACTCATTTTAGAGAGAGTTCTTCACCCTTGAAGCTGATCTTCCTGCCTTCCTGCCTGCTTTCAGTAAGAATCCCGTTACGTTTATTTAGCAAGAACTCCCCATCTGAGTCTCCTCTTAGTAATTTCCATTCACTGACCACCCCCAACCACCCGACTGGGCTCCTTAGCTATATGTTTCCAGCAGTTTCTGCTGCCCTGTGGATTGAGTGCTCTCTCTATTACAATAGTTCTATTATGTTAGTCTTGAGTAAAGTCTTCCCTGTTGTGTAAACAAGTGTCATAAAACAATTTAACAAGAAGAGGAAGAGAGTCTGACAGCATGGAGTTTTATGGAATTTAGGGGAATGTCTTCTTAATGTTTTATCACAGGGGTAAGAACAGAGAGTTAAGTTTGAAGGTAGAGTCGCAGATCACTCTGAGTGGTAGGAAGGGATGGTGATACCTTTCATTGAAAAATAGGAATAACCAGACGATAGGTGTGTGTTTTTGTTTGTTATATTTTGGTGGGGGGGAGGGTTGTAAGAAAGGACATTATTGTGTCTGTTTCATCAAGTTTTGTCAAGTTTGTATGTATAGCTGTATCTCTATTTCTATTTAGAGATTGATTTAGCCAGCACATGGAAATAAGTGGCAGCTGATGAAAATGTGGTTGATGAAACAATTGTAGATAAAATTATCTTAAAATGAGCACAAAAATATAAGAAACGATGACTGAAAAGTGGACAGGGAGGCAGAGAAACAGAAATACACAAGAAAACTCAGAAAAAAAAAATCAAAAGCATGAAGGCAAAAAATTAGGGGTGAGTGTTACTAGAGCTACAGGATGAATGTTCTAAGGGGGAAGGGTTGGGTGGGAAATAATCTCATAGGCAACTGAGAATCCCTCTTGAATTGGAAATTAGGGGGATTCCAAGAACATTTACGAGAGAGAGCTGCTTTATTGGAGAGGTTAGGACGGATCCCGGATGGTCTGGATTGAGATAGGACCTTGACCTCTTTACCCATCTTGCTCTGCAGATGACAAAGGTGATGGGATCACTCTCAGTTCAGAAGCAGGAGTGTGACTTGGGTCTTCTGTACATATGCAACCAAATGTGCTCTTGTAATGGGACTGTGTCATAGGCAGTGAGATCTGTGGTTATTTTGATGATTCTTACACAAAGTGACTCAGTGGCTGTGTAGACACATGCTTTAAAAACCAGCTTTTAAGGGTTTGAGTGAAGAGAATGGATCCTTTAAATTTATTATTCAATCAAATCAGAAACCCCTTGGTTATCCTTGTTAAAATGCAATAATAGATTAGTGAATTTAACTTTCCTTTAATGAAATCCAGTTAGCATTCTCATCTCTAAATAGTCCTGTAAAGAAACTTGCTTCTGTATTTGCCTCCCAGAGGAAAGCTACGTTACCTTTTATTGTCTTGGACTTGCGTGTGAGACATAGGAATTCAGGTGGAATACAAAATTTCTTTCTTTTTAAAAACTACATGGGATTTTTTACAGCACCTAGATGCTTGTATAATAAAGTGTAGACTCTCCATCCCTCCTCCATCACCCTGCTACCTTTCTTTAATTTGTATTGAAGTAAAATTTCTACTTTCTTCCTGTCTTGTTAGTATATTAAATAATACAGACAGGAAAAAAAAAAAACCTTTTTAAAGCTACACTGCCTTGCTTAAAAGAGAAACCACTTTGAAAAAGATCATTGTGTAGCAGACCTAAGGTGTTCATTATAATAGATTCCGGATGTCAGCCTTACAAGTCATTTCCGAAAGGAATAAAACCACCCAATTCCAGCACTTGTCTGGGAGCCTGTAAGCAGAGAGGAAATTGGCTAGCGAATATGCAGATGTGGAGCCTGTGCTACCTAACTGCTGAGATCTGGGATGGATCTTAATCACAGAGGAAGTTTGTAAGAAATAAAAGAGGCCTCTGTGGAGGCTCTTCAGGCCCCAAAGCTCATTTTGCCCTAAGAATATAGGACCCTGGGGCCTGTCTGTTGACAAGCAGTAAAGCAGTCGAATTCTTCCCAAGTCGCTAAAAGAGCACACTAAAAATGATGCCTTCCTCAGCACTTCCTTTCAAATGGTTTGAGAAGAAAAACCGTGGCATCTTTTCTAATACCCACATCCTATTTTGAAATCTGCCAAAAATAGTGACTTTAATTCACAGGCTTTAGACAAGAGGGGGAAATGCACTCAAAGGGACGGCTTGATTTTCTGCTAATCTTAACATTTTATAAAAATACATTTGCCACATAGGCGATGATCTTGAATAGAAAGCAATCTGATTGGGATACCCAAGCTTTTTAGTTCATTTGCTTTGTTTTTATATTACTGTTTTCAGCTGGAGTAGATGTCTTTTACCAAACCACCCCCCAGGTTCTCAGCGCTTTGTGAAACAAAAAACAACTTGGCTAGTCCCACTACTGATGGCTAATAAAAGGTATGGAGACTGGAAATGAGGAAGGTATACTGGTGATTGTCAGTCATTCATTAGTACTTTTGGTATATTTCCCAAGAGACAACATGAAAGTTGTATAATATAGCCCTACCAATGAACGCTGAACTAGTGTCTCTGGGGCAAAGTACAGTGTGTATAGAGTCAGGACAGTGAAAGGGTCTGGTCTTTGCTTTAGGCTACTATCAAAGGACTTCTTGGAGAAAGTGGCCATGCATTACCATGGGAAATTGGGAGACAGAGGACAGAGAAAACTGTGTGTGTGTGTGTGTGTGTGTGTGTGTGTGTGTGTGTGTCGAACACAGTACTCTTGTTAAATTTGGGCAAATACCATCCTTGCTGTGCCCCACACCTCAGAGTATCCTGTATTTGAAGTACCTTCCTGAAATTTTTCTAAGGCACCTCTAGAGCTATCCAGGTGAACTTCCCTGAGTGAGAGCTGGTACCTGTGTGAGTCTCAGTCCCCATTTTTCTGCTTTAGGGAACTGCAGTTTAATAAGAGCGTTGACAAGATGACAGAAGATGTTCCAAGACTCACTCCTATGACATTCTTACACTGACTTGTGCAGGGGACCCTGTTCCTAGGGAATGGCCTAATAAACAGATGACTCCCACTTGCTGGTGAAATACTTATTTCCCAGGATTATGTAAAATTGGGCTGACAGGCTGATACTGTAGTGTCGATTTGGGGCTACTAATATTTTTTGGTCACCACTGGCTTAAGAACTGGCGCTCCCCCATCTGCATTCCAACCTTGAATCAGACCACTGCCTATGTCACCGGAGGGCAGTAAGGCTAGCTAGAGGCATCTTATAACCCTTTCCAGCACTGCTGGCACTTAAAACAGTCATACCACTAATTTCCATAGTCTCTGTGTCTTGTGTCATGTAGTCCTTTGTGGCTGGTCATACCTATCTTCTCAGGGTTCTTAAGACCATTGCTCTTTGTTGCCAACACATGGTTCCCAGTGATAGCCTCTCTTGGCTCTGGTTGATGTGGTGATTTATGTTCTCTGAGCTTGATTTTAAGCTATGCCTGGATGAAAGTACAGTCATTTATTTGATGAATAGAATGGTGTTTCTCAGTCTGCCCTTAGGCACCTTACCTATTGTCCTAGTCATCCCGGTGTGTGAAAGTCAAGGGTGCAGTCAGCATTGAAAGCAATCATATTCTAGGAGAGTGATAATTATGGCCTAAACCATTCAAGAAAAGCCATTGCTGGAAGATATAGTAACAGTTCTGTGTTTATATTATGAAGTCCCAGATGGTAAAAATTTAATATGATCAGAAGAAAATGTCATTCACACTTTACTGCATACATGGTCAAGGATTATATTTGTGGTTCTTATGAACTAAATTTAATAACCACTTCTAAGAGAGTCATCGGGAGCCAGTACTAATGGGGATTGGGGCATGGACAATGTGGTATCAGAAGTAATGATGTAAATAGCATTGTGTAAATGATACTAATGAACTCCAGAAGTAAGAAGATCTAAATTAGTTCAGTGTAGACAGGTAGTACTTAAGAATCATGGTATTGACACTGAGAAGAAGCTTCGTGTACATAGACAAGAAACAGATAATATATAGGTACCTCTTTTCTATACATCATTCTAAATCTGTATTGATAAATCATTATAGGTCATGTGGGTCCATTAATTTTGTAACTTAAACTGTTTTTAGAGACAGGAACTCCACAGGAAAAGTTTTCCAGCCTCTTCCCCGCTCTAAGAATTATTATCTGCAGTTCAACCCTAAAACTGGAAACTTAGATATATACATTAACAAACAATATAGATTTCAATGGCTAGCTTAGATAAAATAATTTCATACTTATTAATTCATGACATTCCAAATACTCTAAGTATTGAATATATAATGGTGAATAAAGCAAAGGCTAAACAGGAACTTCACAGAGTTTCAAGTAGCTGGGCAGGCAGGCATTAAACAAGGAAACATGCATGTAGAATTATTAGAAAATAATGTATTCTATGAAAAAGAAAAAGGTTTTTTTTGTAAGACGGTGATGAAAGTAGTACTGATATATTGGGAGTAGAGGTATTTCTTGAAGATAAACTAAAACATAAAAAGTCAGAAGAGAAGATATCCTGGCAGAACAAATAGCACTTGCGAAGCACTGAGATGGTTTTATCTAGCAATAGAAAAAAAAATAATGTCAACAAGAATGTATAAAATGAGATTGGAATGTTTGACTGAACCTACATCATGGAAGACATTGAACGAGCTTGAAATTGGTCCTCAACGTGATGGGAAGCCATTACAGAGTTTTGCGTCAGAGAGGAAAACATCTGGTGAACGTTGTTGAAGACCACACTGAAAAAACTAGGGTGCTAAGCATGGAGGCGAACCATGTAGGCGGTTACTGTCACTGTGGGGCTTGTGCCTCAATTTCCTCATTGTGGGTTCTTGTGTCTCTGAAGGGAAAATATGCTACAGAGCATGGCACATGAGAAGAAAGGAGAGGTAAAAGCACAGACGTGAAAGAAGGTTATTTAGGAGGAAGGAAGTTATCCATAGGAGTAGGATAGGAGTTTAAATTTAGGCAGCAATAGGTGGTTGGAGAAAAATAAACCAATTTAGCCTATATTTTTTACATTGAATCGACAGGCATTGTTGACTAAGTAGATTCATTCATTCATTCATTCATCAAAAATGTGAGTGCTTCCTCTCTACCAGGCATTGTTTGGGTGCTGGGGATAGAACATTGAACAAAAGATAATCCCTGCCTTTTTTGGAGTCTCTAGTCTACTGTGTTTGGGGGATGCATACAATAAACCAACAAGTGGAATATAATATGCCCAATGGTGATAAGTGCTATGGGCAGTAATAAAGCAGGACAAGTCATAAAGGGAACGGGTTTAGTGTTCTTTTAGAAAAGTGATTAGGGAAAAGCTCTCAAAGAAGAAAATAAGGGAGCAACCTATGTGGCTATATGAGGAGAAGTATTATAAGCCAATAAAATATCAGAAGACAGGAATGTACTTGGTATTTTGTGGAACAAGTAGAATTCAATGTGCCTAGAGTAGAATGGGAGAGGGAGAGAGTATTAACAACTGGGATTCATGGGGTTCTGTATCGGAGAAGCTGACAACTGGGATTCATGGGGTTCTGTATTGGAGAAGCTCATCTTGGGCCATTTAAGAAACTTAGTTTTTAAGATAGCAAGATAGGAGGCCTCTGGAGAGCTGTGAGCTGAAGAGTTATATAATGGTTTATATTTTAACAGTCATTTTGTTGTCTATTGATAATGGACAATAAAAGGGCAGCTTAGAGACTGATTTCAGTCATGTACACTAAAGCTGATGATGGTTCAGATTCTGGTGGCAGTAGTGAAGGTTTTGTGCAGTGATCAGGTTCTGTAGAAATTAGGAAGGTCAAGTTGATGACGTTTAGCCATCACTTATATGCCGATGGCGAGAGAAGGACAGGCCTTAAAGTTGATTCTACAGTCTAAGCAACAAAAAGGAATACGCGTTTCAACTTGAATCCCCCTATACTTAGATGACAGAGCTTGGGGGCAGTGGTTTTGATGGGAGCTGGGGATTAGATATGAGGGGTGTGGAAAAGCAAGAGCTCAGTGACTCCTAGATTTCCATCTTGAGCAGTGGGGGTGGTCCTGCTGTCATTTTCTTAGGTAGGAAAGATGATCGACTCTATAAATCATCAAGTCTAACCTCTTTGTTTTGATTGCTGAGGAGCTGTAACCTGGAGAAAACAGTAACTTTGTTGAGCAGTAGAAGAGACCAAGTTGGTTCTCCTAATCAAAGCATCAAGATTTTTTCCTTTTTCTACTCTGAAATATTAATTTTAAAAGTTGTGGGATTATAAAATGAGAAAATGGTAAAATCATCAGAAATTTGTCTTTTTCTGACCTAGTTTGCTTAGTGTAAATACCTCAAATTCTATGGAGTTTATAGCAAAAGGCAAAGTTTATCATTTTAATAGCCAAATGGTATTCAAATGAATATATATGTGTATATATATAGATATATAGATATATCACATCTTTATCCAGTTATATGCAGAATATAAAGAAACAAAGCGAATGAGCAAAAAAAAAAAAGCAAACAAATATACTCTTTGTCTCTGAAATCAAAACAATAGCTACCAGAGCAGGGAGGAAGAAGGGGTAGAAAATTGAAGTTGAAAGAGTGAAAATGATAGTGAATGACACTAGAACTCTGGGGTTGGGTGTCGTATGATGTATATGACTGAGATGTGTAATCTACACTACTGAAACTTACACAATATTGTAAAACAATAATATATCAATAAAAATGAAAATGTCAGCTAATCTCTCTCTTTTAAGATTCTTTGGAATGTTATGCTGTAGTCTGTACTTATCGTTGTATGTCCAGAACGTGCCTTTCTCCAGGATCTCATTTTCCTACCCATGCACATCTGCATTATCCCAGGAAGAATCTGATATCACCTTTTGGTCATAGTGGATTGTTTGAGATATTGACACCTGGCTCAAAGTAGGCCAATTTCCTCTGCCCAATTATATAAGAAAGGGAGAAAAGATTATTCTAAGCACTTAGTAAATACCTATTGACCTGAATTGAAAGGAGGGTGAAGTTTTTAGAAATTTTATATATAACTTTTTAAAAATATGTGAATTAGAGGGCGATTATTTCCATTTCAAGAAAAAATGTTCTGCCAGAAGACTGACTGTAATTTTGCTTTAAATAGCAATCTTTCTAGGGCATTGAAGCATTTGTTTATGATCATTAACTACTTGACAGGCTGGGGTTGAATGGAGAACATTTTAAAGTTTAAGTAGAAAATACTTCCTATTAAATTCTCTTTTTGTGAACCTGGAGCTTGAACTGTATAAAGGCCTTTATTTCCAAACAATGAATCATAAACTATTGAATGGCTTAGCACCCAGTATCAATATTAGTTAAATCAGCATGATGTGAAGTACAGTAGCGGGCTCTGAATTGTGAATTCACTTTGATATGTTTTGTAAGTCTCTGTGTAAAGACTATTTTACATATATGATCAATTAATCAAAAACATTGTCCACATGGAATATTTAAAAGAGTGTGTATACATGTGTGTTAGAGATTATGGTTACCAAAGATACATGGATAAATCAAGAGTTGCTAATAGTAGGGGATAATAATGAAACATTATTAACTATGTGTTGTTGATCTTTTCATCAGCAGAAAGATACATATCAGTGTTTATCGATGAGATTTTGCCATACTGGAGGATAAGAGGAAAACAGAGATGAACACTAGCCTACTGGTGCATAAGACCAAGGTTTGATAATCCATTTAGCATAATGAAGTCTGTAAAGATAGTGGTAATAAATGCTTATAACCAGATTAATGCTAGGTAATCTTAAAAAGAAAAAAAAAAGAGCTCTCAGTGGACCTGTCTTAAGAAGAGGAAAAGGAAGAAGAAAGAGTAGGAAGAGGAGGACAAAAAGATAGAAGGATGAATAGAAATGTCCAATTAGGCACTTGGCAAATCACTTCTTGAGCTTGTGAATAACAACTAAACAAGGGTGCTGATGTTGGACTAAAATTAAAATATTTTGTTAGAGATATTGAATGTTTAAATCAGTTCACTGCATTGGTCCATAAGTGTGGTAACACTTTTCTCTCCACCTTAAAATATAATACTCTATATTTAAAAGTTCCAACTGAATCAATCTAATTTGGGCTTTGGTGACTAAATGACTTTTCCTGGCAGTTTTGGTTTCCAGTGGTTTGGTGATAGTCTAGGAATTTTGCATAGTCTTTAAGGTAGTGTCACTCATATTTTAGTAAAAAAGAATGCATATTTCCTTCTGCCTCAAGTTTGACCAAGAGAGATAACTATCCATGCAGGGTGACCCCATGTGTCTGCTTGCCTATGACAGTCCTGGCTGATGCCTATTTTCCTGAAGGGTGTCTGAATAGTATCTTTTTTCTGCTCCGAGGAGTGTTGATGTTTGGAAAATATATTTTCCCTACGTGTAAGTTCTATAGGTAACTCTCATCCAGGTAACATAGAATCTTCAGGGAATTCAGCTAAGTCTCCTGCTTTGTCGTGAGGTCTTATAGACCGTTCTTTTGGATCCTCAGTCCTCCAGACAGGAGACCATATGATTAACTGATACTTCAGTTGACACATTTTGTCAGATAACTGAAATTGCAATCAAGTTGAAGTAGCTTTTGGTGATCTCAGTGAATGTAGATAGTGTAGATGACCTTGAGGAATGGATGAATAGCTTGTCTTTTATTCAGTTCTTGACTATTAGTTGTTTTAACTTGGCTTTTGGCAGGAATTAGATAGCTATTGATTTCAGCTTGAGCTATCTGGCAAGTGCCTCAACTGCGGAGATTTTGTATTGCTGATTGAAGCAGGATGCATAAGTTTTAGTTAATAAACATAGTTTTGTTTACGATTACGTCTGCCTGCTATTAGCAGAAAATTCAAAGTGCAAGGGCCTTCACCCAGACAGCTTATTTCTTACTTATATAAGGCACTGGAGCCAGATGTCATGGAGCTCTTATGTTCCACAGCCTCAAGACCCAGATTCCTTCCATCTTGTTGCTCTGTGTGTATGGCATTCATTCCCAAGTTCATCCCATTTTCTTGGGTGAACACTTTAGTTCTAGACAATGCATCCTTATTCCAGTCTGCAAGAAATAGGAAAGGGACAAATAAGGCAACACTACCTCTTTTAAGGGTGCTTCTTAAAAGTTTTATATTGGGCATGCCCTGGTGGCCTAGTGCTCTATTACACCCTGGGAGCAGTCCCACGTACATCCCAATGTCCTAGGTTCAAGACCCAGGGCTGAGGGTAACCACTAATATGAACAACTAAATAAAAATAAAGTACTTCCTCCTCTCTCTACTTGCCTACCTGCCTACTTGCCTTCATTCTTGCCTGCACCTTTCCTTTTAAAAAAAGTTTTTGGTCATATGCTTTTGGCCAGAATGAAGTTGCATGACCACATTTAACTACAGAGCAGTCTAGGGATTATCATCTTAATTCTGTATCATCATGTGCCCAGCTAAAATAGTGAAGTACTAGAGAAAGAAGGGCAAATGAATACTGGGGGACATTTAGCAGTTTCTTCCACAGGGCTACCGATGATAAAATTGACATTTTCTAGTGAAAATTCAAGACTTAAATTGTGCAGACTAAAAGTCACCCTACCTTCTAAAAGCAGTGAGTCTGGCAGTATGTTTAGTAACGGAAATTTGTCATCAAAATAATTTTAATCGTACTTATCATTTAGTACCTCCTTATTTTATAGCTACATGCACTTTAAAATAGTATAACACTTTATTCAAAGTCACTGAGGTTTAAAAAAGTTATGATGGAATAAAACCAACTTGAAATATGTAAAATGCCAGACTGTCTTTGGTTAAGGGATGCTTAATTAGACTGCTTCTATTAAAACTAGTCTGTCTGGGCCCAGACTTGTCCAGCAACTAAATGAAGCCATTGTTTAGTGTGACTCTCCAAGAAATGCCCAGAATGTGTGATAAAGAAAAATATTAGAAACGTGGGGTGGAGGTTTTCATATACTTTATTCCTCTTTTCAGATACTTTATTCCTTGACATAGTACCCTCTCGGAGTCTGGCTTTGCTAGAATGGTTCCTAGACCTTTGTGATGTGTAAGGCACAGAATGGATGAAGTAGGAAGAGTGGGCAAGAAAGACATGGTGAGCATGAGGATACGTTATCAAGTGACATTAAATCAAGATTTATGCTAAAGGGCTTCAAGAAAGATTGGAGTTGGGGAGAAATGAAAGCCATGTCATCTGGGTGTGGGATAAAAGGAACATTATTTTTGGAGAGGATTTTGAATGAGAGATTGAGGGGTATTGCATGGACTTTTTTTTTTTTTTAATTTTATGCCATTTATGGCCTGAACCAACTGGTTCTCACACACGCACTCACTAATAAGTAGTTTCAATTTGGTTATGTTTGGGTTCCTCTTAGAGCTAATTAATTCCTCTAAGAATCTTATGTTATCAAAAATATAATTAATTGGACTTAATGACTTTCTTGCTGTGATCAACCATTTTGATACTTTGTATTTAAATGTGCCATTTACTTAAACACCAGGGAATCACAGTCATTTTGCCTTTTCATGACTTGTGGTCCTTTGGAATTGCTTGCCTAATTAGAGCGAAACAACTTCACAATGATTTGTCTGAGGTTTGCTGATTCCATTGACACACGGGTATATTGGGAGGTAATTTGGAGTCTGTACAGTTGATCATGTTCGTTGCATAACTGTGTGTAGTAATCCCAAATATGATAAAGAGCAGTATATTTACATTTGCTCCCTGAAGAAAATAAATAATTCATCACTTTATAGGCAAATATGTTTTTAAATTTTTCTTCATATGTAGAATGAACAGGGCCATTTCACACGAAGAAAGTGAAAGAGAAACAAATGTACTGAGATTATTAAAAAATAAGGAATGGGATCTTATTGCCTTGGTCCTGTAGGTCAATCATGATTGGAGGAGACCAGATGTTCCAAAAGGTCCAACGGTGCATGGCAGGGATCCAGAGAACAGGTGTGCCAGGTGTGTGGCAAATATAATGAAAGTAGCACCCAGGTATCCAGGTGAGCAATTGATATCAAAAGATCCAGGACATACGATAGGAATGTTATTGCCATGGGGAATTTAGGGATTGGCAGTTTTCAGACATCGATATAGTAGAATGGCTTGTTTTTTTTTCCATCACTTGATTGTGAATGTTTTCTTTTAAGTTGAGATTCTCTTTCCTTGAGAGAATTCTTCTGAAATGAAGATTCATTACTTGGCATCTGTATTACGTACTATTCCAAGAGTGGGGACTGACATACAATGTCTGGCCTGGTAATCATGAAAACTTTCTAAAGCTTTAGAAGACTAAGTTGAGGCCTGGTTAAACTACCCATGGCCCATATATGCCTTCCTGCATCAATGTAAGCCAAAGCAAACAAAATCATATATTTACCTAATTGAGATTGATGGTGGTTTTCCTTACAGGGAGGGGATACATCACTAGAAACAAATAAGTTATATGGAAATTCGGATATATAAGAAATATCAATGAGGCAAGTGGTACAGGGAGAAATGATCCTTATAAATTTTTTACTATAGGATTCCTGTAAGTAAAGCATTCCCTGAATATATTTCAAGAAACGTTTGATTTCTCAAACTTTGGCATATATCTAATATGCACATCATATATATATGTATATATATATATACATGTATGTATAGTACATATATACATAACTTCAAGAAATATATCTCTGTACCTGCTCTTTGGCTAGTTATAATTTGGGATGAAAGGGAAAAGACAAAGAGAAACTTAAATGTCAAAATTTCAGTTGCAATGCATGAAAAGTTCAAACATGTTTTTACTATGTGATATGCTATATTTGAATCAGTAAATTTTAAGTGATAGATATTCCAGAGAATAGAAGGGACCTGAATTAGGTGCTAAATATAATAGAATATAACATGCATATGTGTGTATGAAACTGTCATTGGAGTTTTGCTGTGACCTAGGAAGACATGACCAGCGAGGCGTATTACTTTTGTAAAGAACCATATACAAATAAGGAGGCTCCAGGGTCTGCCGAACAAAAGATTGCTAAGGATAATTGACTGTGGGTGACGTTGGACATGAACAGATGATCTGAAATGAGAGTTAAGAAGACAATAAGGAGTAAGGAGACGGGCAAATGCATCCACTGTGAATAGCATAGATATTGCAGAAACAGGTCTATATAGACATGATGAACTTTGACATGTAGCAGAGGCGATATGGCAAATCATAGGGATAAAGACAATCAATTCAGCAAATGAAACAGAAAAAAACTACATATTGGGAAAAACGAAAATGGATAGCATATCATATTGAAAAATAACTGAACTTTAAGAGGATTAAGTACATGAATGCCAAAATAAAAATATTAAGGCTTTTCCGAATTTGGGTTCTGGAAATAAAAGTTAAATCTCCTAACCGTAAAATAAATGCTTGGTAAGTTAAAGATAGTTTGATTAGAAATAAACAATATAGACAAAATTAAAAGACAAGTTCCATGCTAGGAGAAAAGTTTGTATTTGTAATACATACAGCCAAAAATGCCAAACGTATATATTTGTTACACTTGTAACTCAAAAGTCTTAGTATCAAGAATATATAAAGCAACCCTACAAACCTGTAAGAAAAAGGCAAATATTCCAGTAAACTATAAGAAGAAAAGATAAAGACTAGGTACTTGAGAGAAAAGGAAATATTGTTAATAAGCATGAAGAGATGTACAGTCTCACTTTATGCTCAGGGAAATGCAGATCAGAACCACAATGGGATGCCAGTTTGCATAGATTCGATTCATCAAATGTAGGTAGCCTGACAATACCAGTGTTTGGATGTGTATGTGATCTCTCTTACATTGCTGTGTGGGAATATAATTTAATATAACTGCTTTAGAAATCAGTGTAGTGTTATTTTGAAAAACTGAACATTTGCACGTCCAATGACCCAGCATCAATACCAGGAATGTTTCAAGAGAAGTTTCAGTGCATGTACCCAAAGGGATATGTGCTAGAATATTTGTGGTAGCATTGTTTGTAATAGCAAAATTTGGGGAACCACTTAAATGCCCATTAGCAAGAAAATGAGTAAATGATTTATGGAGTGTTCACATAGTGGAATGGTATATCAGTGAAAATGAATGAACTGTAGCTATAAGCAAGAACATGAATACATCTTAGTAATAAAGTATGGAATTAAAAAAGTGAGGTCCAGAAGACAATATGTAATATTACACACTTTTTTGTAAAATTCAAAAAGAAGTAAAACTAAAACAAAACCATTTTGGAATATAGATAAATGAGTATATATTCATACTTTATAAAGTTAATATAAAGGTAAGGGAATGAGAAACAAAAATAAGGATAGTGTTTGCCTCCAGGGGTTGTGGAGGGTGGTGGCATAATGGAGGTACACAGATAATATTCCAGTTTGGAGACTGGGCAGCAAATTCATGAGTTTCTTAGACACTAAAATTAGTATATTAAAGGGGCAATTCATATAGTAATGATAGTATAACCGGAAACAATTATGATTAATTCTGTATACCTGTGGTTCAAGAAAAATCCCAAACATGCTTTGCCTTGCCTGCAGGGTGCTATGTGATCTTTATTTTGGATTGCCTTCTGAATTCATTTTCTACTATTTTTACCCTTGAACACTCAGCTTCAGCTACATTCCTTTTCTCTATTGGTCCTTGAACTCTGTAAACATGCTCCTGCTTCAGGGCCCAGACATTCCTTCCTTAGATGTCCAAAGGTTTCATTTCCTCATGTCATTCAAGTCTGTCCTCTGAGCATCCTATCTAAAGGTTGTTCCAATTATTCTACCTCTACATATGACTCTTTTTTCTTCATTACTGATACATATATATATGTATGATATATATGTATGATTTTAATGTTTATTTTATTATTTCACATTGCTATGTACTTTGAAGGATATTAAATTCCCTCTTCAGTCTGTGTGCATTTCTCACCTCACCCACCACCAGAGTCCCAGTGCCCTTCATCACCTTGTCCCCTCCTTCTTTCCCTTGTCCCCCTACCTTGTAGCCATTCTTGTGGCCTGTGAATTTTGTTGAGATTTGTCTGTTCTTTTGTTTTGTTTATTTATATTCTGCATATGAATGAAACCATATTGTACTTCTCTTTTTCTTTTGGGCTTATTTTGCTTCACAAAATCACCTCCAGTTTCTGCCAGGTTGTTGTGAAGACATGACTTCATTTTTTTTTAACAGGTGCATAAAATTTTATTTCATATATACCACAGCTTCTTGACCCAGTCATGTGGATGGATATTTAGGTTGTTTCCATATCTCGACTATTGTGAATTATGCTGCTATGAACATAAGGCTGGGTACATATATTTTTATAAGGATTTTTATTGTATGCATATGAGTTTTTACTGGCTTTCCCTGCACTGAAGATCACAGAGGCAAGGCTTTTGCTTTGTCCACTGCTTTATTGTTTAGCTACCTCCTACTTGTCCCATGTTTCTGATGTTATTTCCCCCTGAAAACCTCTAGATGTGTGTTACTCTTGTGGTTTGTGTTACTCTTGTGGGCTCCTTTTTTTGCCTCCATGGTATCATAAAAATGAAATGCTTCACACTATTTTATGATTGGCTATTTGCCTGTCTGTCTCATGCACAAGATTTGTGTGTGCTTTCAGGACATAGGCCCTGATATCCATGTGTGCGTGTATGTATGTATGTATGTATGTATGTATGTATGTATATGTATTTAATCTCAAACATCTTAGTGCCCACTACGTAGTGGATACTCATGATGTTTGAGGAAATGATAAAATAGATGGAAGAATGAGTAACTAACAAGAAATCCAGACTGAAAACTAAAGTAGCCAACCAAATAAATAAGGATTGGTGATGTGCAAATGGTAAATTGCAGTATAAATTGGAGAAGCTGGATGTTTTGGGGATGAAACTTAGTTGTTGTGTTTCTATAGTAGCCTTTTTATTGCGCCCTCAGTGTGATTTGCCACTTTTTTGTGTAGACCTTAAGAAATATCCCAGTTTGGATATATACATACATCCCGGTGAGGGTTCCATATCCAGGAACCTCTTAATCAGTCAGGGTTCCTGTATAGTTAGAGTTTAGGAGTAAATTCATAAATATATGATGATGCCAAGGCCTTTCCAAAATGTTAAAAAATATTGTGTTTGGTGAGATTCAGATTCTCCACTGCATGAGTTTTGATGCGTCCGAAGTATTTGCTGTTGCATAGTCTATGTAAGGGTCTATACTTTCCTTTCCAATTACTTGACTACATAATTCACTGGGTAAGTGTGTTCCTCTGTCCCCTGAATTCTGAATGTGAATATGCAAGAGCTGTCAGTTGCTTACAGATGTTCTCAGTGGCTTGATGCTTTCAAAATCAAATTACCCTTTTTTCTTTTCTGACTCAGTCATTATGGGATCATCTTTCCCATCATTATCAGCATTAATGTGGTACCATAATTATACACATAATTGGATCACTTACTTGCTTGCACAGATAATTGCATCAATACGCCTTTAGCTTTGCCAGCTACCAAAAACCATACCCAGTAGCCACAGGAGAAGATGAGTAAATTATTGGAAATGACAGTATGATGGCCCAATTTCAGTGTTCATGTTTTGGATGTGATTATATGTTGTGAGTTGTTTAATATATGTTGACTCTCCTTTAGTTTTGAATGGGCTACGTCCATACCATCCTAAAACTTCTGCTATGCTTAGTGTCCTACTCACCTGTGGTAAATAGAAGTAGTGTTTTGTACCCAGTAGTGAAAATGCAGTGCTAATTAAGTGAAGAGAATAGATTCTATTTCTGTGGATGAGTTTGGTTTTGGGTCACAAACTGCACTCCTGTTTCAGCAGGTTGGTTTTGACCCCAGATATAACTCTAGACACAGCCATAGCTAAAAGATGATGGAATTCCACACGAGTTAATATAATTAGAGAAGTTTCTAAAGGACAGAGTGGTTTTGTAGGAATGGGTAACATGATAACAGAAACTCTGAGAGCAGGAGATATGCAAAAAAAAAAAAAAAAAAAAAAAAAAAAGACCTAGGTCAGCAGGGACTTTGATCAGAGAGGAGTGATAAATGACATGTGTTGGGGTCACTTTGGTGGTTCAGATATGGGAATTTAGTTTGAGAGCAATATAGGGCCGAAGTTCTCCGATGATCAAGATTACCTTGTAGTGGGAATAGTAGGGGCAACTACTTGAAGTGGGTTCATAGTAGAGTCAGGCAATGCCATGGTGGAGTTGGTACATATTGGCTTGTGAGAGTTGACTGTGCTTGCTTCTTTTCCTAACTCCACACTTAGTGGCATCATAGTAGTTGTTTGAGATCATCTCTGGGGGGAGTATTTGCACTGATCGATGTTGGGGCTTTTATTCTCTTGTAGATATAGTTTGCCACCACCAGTAATGGGAAATAAGTTAGCAACTGCTGACTTTTAAGTTCTTATTTTGCTAGGTATGGGCATTATCTCATTTAAATCTCACACCATCCCATGTTGGGGGTTGGAGAAACAAAGTCACAGTGAAGTTAAGCAAGAACTTCAGTTACTAGAATTGGGTCTTGTGATCAGAAATTGATTATCAGTAAAGATAGTTTAATGATGGGCTGCTTGAATATTAAGCTAGGCTTTATAAATCCTTCTTGGGAATAACTTGGGTAGAGTATGGCCTAGGGAACTGTTCAGGCTAGTCATGCCTGCTAGAGTTCTAAGTGGAATTATGTCCCCATATTTATTACATCTTCATGTTCGAAGTTTTTCCAGTATTCGGCAATATGAACTAGGAAGGTAGTAGAATGAGGTTAGGTATTTTCAGTACACTATGTCTTTACTCCACGTAATGATTTCTTTTCTTCTGACCCCATCTCAAGAGCTTCTCACAGCATAACACTTCTAACCCCTTATGATTCTAAGGTTCTGGAGAATAAAGTATAGGTACTTATCACAAATAAAGCTTGAGATAACATGTCCTTATTTCTCAGTGACATAGTCCAATTTTTATAGCCAGAAAGAAACTTCAAAATACAGCTATTTTATTTTATTGTTAACATGTACTTTTTAAAAAGTCAGTGATTGCATTTCAGACACACATTGGCAACAAGAGTGAATTTAATTTGTCTTAAATTTCCCAAAGAGACAAAAATAAATAGCCAGCTGAAAGAAAACTAAGTCAACTATATAAATCTAAATATACTAACATCTAATAAAGCCAGATCACTTATTAAGAATTTAAATGAGGTTTTTTGGTGCAGCATGTCTGTGGATTAATGTAAACTTTATTTAAAACAACTTGTTTTCTTGAATCCTAATAATGATTTTCTTTTACTTTACTACAGCAATCCACAGCCAGTCAACTGCAGGCAGATTTAGTGGAGCGGTAATATCCTTTCTATTACTTTAGACACAATGGGAAACTCAGCTTTTCAAAAAAGTCATTTTTGCTCTGCAGTTGGTCCATAATTTCATACAGATTTGAAGGAAAATAGAGAAAAAGCATATTTTAAGCAGTTGTAGGCTTTGTGAATGTAGTATTTGTTTTGGCTTTGATCGATTTAGCATTTTGCATACTTTGCAAGACCCTATGCTATACAGAGTGAGGATTCTGTTGAGTCCCAGAGAGGTGGTAATAATTAGTTGATAAATGACTATGACCCATATTGCGTAGACACAAAATTCCATTATACCTGTGATATTTTTTCACCAAAGGTCTAAAACCTTCCAAAAATAATATACCCAAATTTGCATTATTTTACTGGAAAATGTTTGTTTGTGTATGCATGTATTGAGGAAAGGAGATTTATTATTTAATGCCATAGGCTGGAAACTCTTTGTTTCATTAAGTTATTGAGGTATAACCAACCATCTCACACATTAGTAGCTTTAAACAACAACTGTATATTAGTGCTAGTGAGTCAGTAAGTAGATGGAGCAGTTAGTTTTTCTGGTCTTCTCTGATCTCACTGATGCATCTGCAATAATCTCCTAGAGGCTGGCTTATTTAGGATGGCCTCAGCTTGGATGGCTTGGCTTTTCTGCCCACATTCTCTTAAATTTCTCTTGAAGACTAGCATGAGCATGTTTATATGTTGGTGGGAGAGGTCTAACAGAGCAAGTATAAAGGAACAAAGACTCTACTTGTGTTAAATTTGCTAAGATATCATCAGGGAAGGCAAGTTACATGCACAAACCCAAAATGAAACAATGAAGAATGCCTCACCCAGGCTGGGCAAATAATGTACAGTCCCATAGCAAAATGTGGATTAAGTCATAGGTGAAGAATTTGAGCCATTATATTTGCAGTACATCTACCATGTTCCTTTAGAATAAAAAGCAACATCATTTGAAACCAAATTGATGAGGGTTTATGGATATGATTCATGGTGCCTATGCCAATGAAAATGGTCTCCAGTGACATCGTTAATATATGTGATGCATTGAGAAATGGTATGTTACTTTAAAAAATGAATGCTATTTGGTTTATAATAATAGAACTGTAATGTTTAGTACAATGAAATGAATTATCCCACCGTACTTTATATTGAGCGTGTTAAATTGTGTGTGCCTTTGGGTAACTTTCATTTCTCACCTAGTATAGGCCTCTGCAGCTTAAGAAGGACATTAGTAAACTGGGGCATGAGCAGAAAAGGACAATAGGAAGGGTAAGAAAACTCAAAATAGTCGAGTAATGGGTAAAGAATTTGGTGACTTTTGGCCTTCAAAAGAGAGGACTCATCTTCATTCCTTCTGTGCCTTTCCTTTTAAAAATTAAAGAAACACCATGTTCTTAGCTCAGACCTACAAGTCCCTCTGCCTGCTTCTCTCACGTCATTACGTACTATTTCCCCTTGCTCACTACTGTTTCACAGTGGTTTCCTTGATGTTACTCGTGCACAACAGGTTCTCTATTAGCTCAGCTTCTTTGTACTTGCTGTTTTCTCTTCTGGCACGAAATACTCTTCCCCAAAATATTTACACAGTTTGCTCCTTATAGTTTTATTACAAAGTTAACTCACATGTCTCCAGGCCTTTCCTGATCAACCAACCTGATTATAGTCCCCTGCCCACCACTCTTTGTTCTCATCACCATTTTTTGTCTTTCTTGTACCTGTCACAATCTGGATTTGTTACATTTGTGTACTTAGTTACTTATTTGCTATTTATTCCCTTACAAATCGAATATAAGTGTCACGAGAGTATCGATCTTGTTTTTCTAGTTTACCAGTGTCTCCATTGTACCTAAAACTGTACCTGGCTTATGGTAGGTTCTCGATAATTATACATTGAATGAATGAATAAATCTAATACCATATGTGTTAGATTCTAAGCCACACTTCACATTTTGCCCTTTGAATGTCCCCAAACATTGGGTATGGCTTACATTCGAAGGTGGCTTTGTGAGATCCCGGTTTAAACATACTAGACCCACTAGGATGTGCAATAATTATGGTTTGTTTACTTTTTTTTAAATTTGGGCTCTCAGAGAGTTGAATTAGAGTCACTACTATACGTGGTTATAGGTTTCTGAATACACTCTGCCTGAGACCTTCTAACCACTGTATTCTTTCTTTACTTTTCCCGAAGGAGCATTTTATTGAGAACATGAGAATGAGTTACACCATGAAGAATAAGTAAGACAGGCTTTGGATCGTAGCAGGATTTTAGACTAGGGGAAGAGCTGGAATTAAGATATGATCATGGAGATGAATATAGATTATGTGGATAGAAATGGAGAAACTGACTTAATTGAGCAGACAAGGTAGTATGGAATAAAGTTTTATCGACGTAACATTAATTTATTATATTTATATGCATTTAAGGTACACAGCATTATAATTTAGCATTTGTATATGCTGCAGCAGACAGTATGTTTTAAGGAAGGTTGGGAGCTGGAACCAGTTTATTGTTTATTTATTTATTCCCCTTTCTCCAGGGGCTGCAGTTATCGACCCCAGGACCACGGCTTTCACAGCCTGTGCCTCAGCTGCCTGAGCCACAGAAGGAGACTGGGCAAGCAAATTTAGCTTGAAACATAGAGATAATTGAAGATCAGATTTGCATTTTATCCATATAACAGGATCTTGGAGAAAGAGGAGGATGCGCATATGTGAAATAATGGGAAAATTTGGTCAAGGATTTTGGATGACATTAGACTTGTACTTTTTTCCGTTTTGGGGGGAAAATCAAAGTGAGATCTAGAGAGAAACAATTATTTGTCCAAAGTTTCCCAGTCAGTTCACAGCAAAGCTGAGGCAGAACTGAAGCTCTAGCTTTTTTTTCTGCTGTATCATTGAAGTGAGAAAATGAGAGCAATCCTTGCTATTTTAGGTATTACATGCTTATTTAAACATGCAGATAATCTATTAGGATGAATTCCTTACTAACAGATGTTTAGTAGCAACTCCTGAGGGCTTTGGGGGTAACCAGTGGCTGGTAGTGACTGCTTAGATGAAGAGCTATACTACAGAGCACACTATGTTCTTCTGAAAACAAGAAGACCTTCTATGCTGTGTCCGCTGTGGGTGACTCAGCTGGGGAGATGATTAAATTTAGACATTAGATGGGAATGATCAAGTATCTCACACCACCTGCTCAGTGGTTTTCTTTAATTTCCAAATGCTATCCTGGCTCGAATCCCTCTGTTTTAATTGATGAATATTCTATCACTTGGCTTCCCAGTGTAATCCATTTCCAAAGGCTATCACTATCCATCATGACTTTGGGATAGATGAGGTATGTTCAGTGTTGTCAGAGCTGCCATATTGATTGGGAAATCCAAACCAGGGGCAAGAGCGACAAAGTAAATGCTCATTTTTAAGTTTCAGCCCCATGATTGATGTTTTCTTAAGAAAAGGAAACTGTGAACTACTCTGGTATAACCTGGAGGTTCTAGAGAATCTATCCCTGGTGACATACCCTATTATCCTTCTGTCACTAAATGGCTCTGAATCTTTAAGAGGCTTAAATAAAACATACTTGGTTTCAAATTCTTATTCTACTACTTACTAGCTGTGTGACTTTAGGCAATCAACTGATTTTATCGTTTTCTAAGATGTAAAATGAGAATAATAGTAGTATTCATCTAATTGAATTTTGTTGGGTATTAAATGAGATATTTCTAAGTGTTTGGCAATATAAGGTCAGTATGTTAAATTTGCTATGATGGCTATAAGAGAGATCAAACTGAAAATGAACAACTTTGTTTCAGTAACTTAAATTCTCATAAAGACAAGGTTAAATTTATCCTATTATAGAAAATAGGACCTTGAGGGAAAAGCATACTGGATGGTTAAGTTTAGATAGGATTAAAAGGATAGATAATACAAATCTGATTCAAAAAGTGCTGTGTAGGTTTGGATATGGTACCCATGTGGGCCTTGAGTAGTCAGAACGTATCCTGAGATCACATGTCATGAAAATAGGTGCCAAAGGGGAGATGAGTATAGCAAAACCTCAGCAAATTCTACTATGCTAAAGAGATTTTAAATTCTAGGATAAGTTAGTTTTAAGGAGTCAAGAAAAAGAATGGGTGTAATATTTGTGAGCCCTAGCAACAAGCCCTGACTCTGGTATTAACTAGTTTTTTTGGTCATTTGACATCTTTAGATCTTACTATCTTCAATATGGAATAAATGTTAGACTACACCAAGAGTTGGAAAATACATATCACAAGTAAAATATTGTCTTTTGTATACTCCAAAAGATAATAATGATTTTAAAAGGCTGTGAAGAATTCCTCACGGGTATTAGAAATGACAAATGAATACTATAAAGTGGCAGGCTATAAAATCAGTATTCAACAATCTGAGGCAATGCTATACACAAAGAATGAACTGGAATAAAGAGAAATGAAGAAAAATACCATTTTCAGTCTTCTAAGAATGATATACATAGCAATAAGTTTAGCCAAAGAAATAAATGGCATGTACGTTGAAAATTGTAAGACACTGTTGAAAGAAATTGAAGAGGACACAAAGAATGGAAAAAACAATTTCATGATCATGGATCAGAAGAATCCACATTGTTAAAAGGGTTGCCTTACCTAAAGCAATCTATAGATTCAATGCAATCCACATCAAGTTTCCAACAGCATTCTTCATAGAAAAAGGACAAAAAAATCCTAAAATTTATATGGAACTACACAATACCTCAAAGAGCTAAAATGATCCTGAGGGAAAAAAAAAAACAGGAAAAATGGAAGCATCATGATTCCTGATTTCAAACTGTACCAGAAAGCTATAGTAATCAAAACAGTATGATATTGGAATAAAAACAGATACACAGATCAATGAAATAAAAATGCCCAGAAAGAAATCTAAACATAGATTGACAACTAATGTGCAACAAAGGAAACAAGAACATAAAATGGAAACAAAAAAACCCCCAAACCCCAAAACAAATAAAACCCAAAACACCCACTCCCTTCAATAGATGGTACTGGGAAAACTGAAAAGACACATAGAAAACAATGATAATGGTCCACTATCTTATACTACATACAAAAATTAATTCAAAATCGATTAAAGACTTGAACATAAGATCTGAAAGCACAGAATACATGGAAGAAAACTTAGGTAATAAACTCTTAAACTTGGGTCTTAGTGATATCTTTATGGATTCACCTCCAACTTCAAGGGGAACAAAAGCAAATATAAACAAAGTGAGACGAAATCAAACTAAAATGCTTCTGTATTTTTATCTTATTTTATCAAAATAAACCATTGTTAAAATGAAAAATCCGCCTACTGGATAGAAGATATTTGCAAACTATGTATCATAAGGGATTATTATACAAAATATATGAGAAACTCATACAACTACAACAAAAATACAACCTGATAAAAAACTGGGCAGATGATCTAAATGGGCATCTTAGCAAAGAAGATATACAGATGGCCCACAGAAACATGAAAAGCTGTTCTTCATGGCTTAGCATCATGGAAATGCAAATCAAAATCACAATGAAATTTCATCTCACACCCGTAAGAATGGCTGTTATTAGAAAATCAAGAAATAGTAAGTGTTAGTGAGGAAAATAGGAAATGTTTTACACTGTTGATAGGAATGAAAATTGGTACGGCCGTTATGGAAAACATTCTAGTAATTCTTCAAAATATTAAAATGGAAATAGAATTTATTCCAAAATTTTTGCTTTTGGGTATTCATCCGACAATATGAAAACACTAATTTAAGAAGACATATGTGTGCCCATGTTCTTTGCAGCATTTTTAGCAATAGTCAAGTTATGACAGCAACCAATATCTAGATATGAATGAATAAGGGAGGTTAATATATACATATATTTGTACAATGAAATACTACTCAGCTATAAAAGGATGAAATCTTGCCCTTTGTAACATCATGGCTGGACCTTGAGAGGTTTATGCTAAGTGAAATAAGTTAGAGAGAGAAAAACAAATATAGCCTGAGTTTGCTTATAGGTGGAATATAAAGAAAGAAAAAAAGCCAAAACAAAGAAATCCTTAGACTGACAACATAATGGTGGTTACCAGAGGGAAGAGGGTAAGAAGGGTAGTGAAATGAGTAATAGGAGTCGATTGGTTGGTAGTAGAGGGTAATTGGACACGTAGAGCTGGGCATGGTGTAGTGTATTCATTTGTTGAGGTGTGAAGCTGCACATCTTGACATTTTTTGTGTTGTAAACTCATATGACATGATGAAAAAAACAAAACAAAACAAAGATGAATGTCATTAAAAAATCTGTAAGTGGTTCCTAAAATCTAAACCTAAAGTATTTGCTACTTAGTTTTTCACAAAGTTTTCTATTCCCTGGAACAGATGAACAGTTGCATCCTTTTCGGCTTTAATGGTCTATGTATCTTATCCTTGGTTGATTTGTAATTGATTTAATGAATATACCTTGTTTTAGTCCACTTTCAACTTTCACATTTATACCAAAATGGGCATATTCCATGAATAAGAGACTGTTTAAAGAGGTTTTAGAAGTTATTTAACCCAGCACTTAATTTTCAGATGAGGAAATTGAGGGCTAGAGAATTTACTATGTCACCATCACATGTCTTGGTAGTGGAAAAACCAAGACTAAAATAAGGATTTTCTAATTTCTTTACCAGTCATTTTGGTGTTACACGCTCATATTTCAATAGTAGTCATTTCAAAAGGCTTAAAACATTTTGAGACACTCGCTGTTTACCTAGTGGATCAACTTATTTACCTTAGTTACTGATGCCACTGTTTATATATTGCTGTCATTGCTGTAGTTTACAAGTACTCCTATAAAGTTAGAAGAATATGGTAGTAATATGCTTGTATGAACAACTGATGAATATTAAGTGAACTTGATGTCACATCAATTTTATAGCTCGCATTAAGATAGCTCATATTTTGGGGATAGCAGTTTCAGCAGTGTAAAACTGAAGAGAGCTAATTGACTGATAGTTAAAGATTGATTTGTTGCATATTCATATTCTCAACTGATATTTATACTGGTAAACAAATAACAGGACAACAAATTTGCATCCCATTGAATTTTAAACAGTGCTCACAAAGAATAAATTCAGCTTGAGTGGACTGGATACTTGACTTTTCTGATATCTGAACGTGGTTCTTTTTATCCTAGAGAAAACAGCCCCGTACAGAATTCAAGGAGAGGTAGCAAGGGAGCTAGTGAGAATTTGGTTAATCAGTCTCATCGGAAGTCGCCATTTTCCTATGCAAATGTGTAATTTCATTCCTCTTTTCTTTCTATGTTTTCTGTGCTAGAATTCAAGTTCATAGCTTTTGGGAGAACTACCATGAGACACATGTTGAAATCCCTAGAGATGCCACCAGTGAAATCATATGGTGTTCACCAGATTTTGAGATCCTTGATGGCAGTGGCAATGCCTTATTATTCACTGCATCCCTTAACATATGCTTTACTTTGTCCTTGCTAGGTATTTATTGTGTTGAGGTTCATGCAATCACAGTACAGAAGACTTCCCCAGAGGGCTTGCTAGGTATTTATTGTGTTGAGGTTCATGCAATCACAGTACAGAAGACTTCCCCAGAGGGCTTCCTTCCAGCCGTGTCTGCAGTTTTATTTCTCTTGGAAACTCCTGGGATAGCTGTAACCCTCATTGATCCTCCCCATCCTGATGGTCTTTTGCTTACAATTTCATGTTTTCCCACAAAATTTTTTTCTGAAGGTAGAGTCCGTTTAGTTCTTTTGCTCTTTTACAATGCCAGAAACACAAATATTGAATGGATTTGAATTAATTTAAATAGCCAAGTATATAATTGTGTAACATTTGTTATCATTGAAATATTTTGTGTAATTCTTCTTTGCAGTATGATTTAAAATTGATTATTGGATTCCGTGACCATAATTGCAATGATAAGTTAATAGCATACTTTGGTTTCCCTCAGGATATACCCCAAATTTAGTGTTCTTTGCTTCCGCAAGCACTGGATGTGAGGCCAGAACACCAGGGTTTTAATTTGATGAATATATGTTCTTGAGTATGGTGAGTGGGTTGATGCATTGGTCCTCCAGTTATAAAATGAACAAAGTAGATAATGTGATCACTCAGATTCTTTTCCAGTTATGTTTTTTAGTAACTGTTCAGTCCTTTTCCAAAAGGCAGGGTAGTATATGACAGCAATCAATTTGTGGACTAAATCTGGCCCCAAATCTGTTTTTTGTACTGCTTGAGACATTACATTGTTTTCCCCACATTTTCAAAGGGTTATGTTAACAAAACAAGAAGAATATGTGACAGAGACCTATGTGGTACACAAAGTCTAAAATATTTGCCATCTGGCCATCTGGCTGCTTACAGTTTGTTTTGCTAATTCCTGGTGTAAGGAATGTGAATATTGCCTGTGATCTCTGCTCTGTTCACTTACCATTTCCATCACCAAGGGCTTATTTTGTCATTTTCTCTGCTGCAGTTTCTTCTATAAAATGAGGACAGTAGTTCTAACTACAAATATGGATTCTTCTTCTGAAGATTAAATAATATTTTATAAAATTAGAAAGATTATTGTCACAGATTTTTGTCTTTCTTTTGAATTGCAGAAGCATTTCTTTAAAACACAATATAAGTTTTCGATGTATAGGTTCACTCTTCATAAAATATAGGATAACATACCACACCCACCAACACATTTCTAATACTCCTCTATTACTGTCCATTGGACTCCCATTCCTTTCCCCTCTATTAACCTAAAATCTATTGTCAGTGCCCAAGGATTAGTTTTTGTTTTGTTTTGTCTGCCTACTCACTTGGTTTCTTTAGATTTCACATTTGAATGAGATCATATGGTATTTGCCTTTCTCCTTCTGACTTACTTAACTTAGCATAATTCCCCTCCGATTTCATCCATGTTGTTGCAGATGACAGGTTTCATCTTTTTTATAGCTGAGAGAATTCAATTGTGAGTATATACCACATCTTTATCCACTCATCTATCGAAGGACACTTAGGTGGTTTTGGTCTCTTAGTTATTTTAAATAGAGCTGCAGTGAACATAGGGGTGTGTATATCTTTTTTAATTAGTGTTTTCATATTGTTTGGATAGAGACCTAAAAGTGGAATTACTGGATCAATGGTAGTAATATTTTTAATTTCTCGAAGAACCTCCATTCTGTTTTCCAAAGCGGCTATACTAATTTACATTCCTACCAACAGTGTACAAGGGTTTTTTTTTTTTTTTTTTTTTTCTTCTCCACATCCTCACTAACATTTGTCGTTTCTGGTCTTTTTGATATAGGCCATTCTCACTGCTGTGGAGTGATATTGTGAATTTGATTTTCATTTCCCTAATAATAAGTGATGATGAGCATGTTTTCCTATGCCTCTTGGCCATCTATATGGAAAAGTGTCTATTCAGCTCTGACCGCTTTTTGATTGAGTTGTGTGTTGTCGAGTTAAATGGATTTTTTAAAATATATTTTGGATATTAATCTGTTGTTGAATGAATGTTATACAAATGTCTTCTTCCATTTAGTCGGCTGTGTTTTCCTTCTGATGGTGCTTTCTTTTGCTATGCTGAAGCCTTTTAATTTGATGTAGCGCTATTTATTAATTTGTTTTAATGAGGTAACTTGTCCCTAGTATATTTTGAAGATTCCCTAATGTAATGTGTTTTTAAAATCCTCAGTGTGCTGATTTCATGTATTTTATGGACAGAGGTGAATTTCCTTGGAGATATTTTTTTCTTTGTCTTCATCAATCCAAAGTGGTCAGCAAGACGCAATAACATTTCCTCATAGGCTAGCGGAAGCCATTAGCACAAGTGACATGTTCTTGGGCTCTAAGTGGTTCTATACATTTTGATCCAACACTTAGATGGATAGCTATTCACATTTAAAACTTAAGAGTGAAAATGAAGTAAGAATTTGGCACCTTTTACTTCCTGCTAAAAACAGAAAAATAAAGCACATAAAATGAAGACTTAGATCAAATCTATTATATTTACTTAGGAAATGACAGATTGATAGGAGCATCTCTTGGAACACTTTCAGAGGTTTACCAAAGGCTGATGGATGTGGGATGTATAAGAGAAAGGATCATGCCCTCATTACTTTGGTTTATCTTATTTGGTCATATCCCAAGGGAAAAGAATTAAGTTTAATACTGTTTGTTCAGAATGATGGGCAAAGCACACTCATGTATCATTTCAGCATGGCAATGGGGTTCCATTTTAAAGGGCTAGATTATATTATAAACAGGTTCTTTTGATATATTTATTGGATAAATAACACTGGAGTGGGGCTCATTAGTGATCCAGTGGAATATTGAAATCAGTTCTCACAAGGTACGTATTTGTAGCAGGATTCTTGTTTTACAAGTGCTATTTGTTTTACAATTGCTTTTAAAAGCAGAAGTAGTAGACTTAAAAGAAGCAAAAATAAAAATAAATGGAAAGCAAATCAGTTGGTGCAGGAAGAGATGGAGGAGTTGTGGGGGGCAAATGGAGTAGAGGGGATTAATTGTACATTGAAGGAAAAAAGGAAATAGTGGTAAAGTTAACATATTATATATAGATGTAAATTTACTATCATGTTTACCTTAAATCTAGTTAATGTTAAAATGCAATATTCCTTCAATCAAATCACTCAAAAATAAAAGAAAAAGTGAAGCCAAAATATTGCTGTTGTTAAAAAAGTCTTCTTTGTTCAGATTAAAACTGCATATTTTGCTATCAATTCCTGGCTCCCTCGAAACAGTACTGCTTGGTACTATCTTGCCTAGCACCTGGTGGTTTCTTTTTTATTGAATTTTTTTCTTGGAAAATATAATAGACATGCATAAATGTGCATAAAACACAATAGAAAGCTGTTGATTTATCACAACGTGCAAACCCATTTGCAACTTCCACACAGGTCATATGAAGAGATACTGAAGCCCACAGATGGCCTCCAGATGACACCCTCTGCCCTCTTCCAAGCACTCATCTGTAAGGTTTTCCCTTACAGAGAATTATCATCCTAATATTTGTGGTTATTATTTAAAGCATTTCTCTATAATTTTGCATTCTGTGTTTATATTCCTAAACTCTATAGTATTACCTATATTTTGAACACTTTGTAAGTGGAGTTACACAGTATGCATTCTGTCTAACATGACTTTTCCCCATATGCTTTTGAGATTCATTCATATTCCTGTATGTCAGTGCAGTGTTTTGGTTGTTGTTGGGTATTGGTGAATATACCACATTCTCCTCCAGTAAGTAGAAATTGGGTTCATACTAATTTTTAGCTCTTAAGAATAATGCTACTGTTGTATAAGAATATGCATTTCTGTTGGATATATACTTAGACTAAGCACTTGGGGATCATGGGTGGAGAAACGATATTCTGGAATGCTTCATTCAGTTCTTGTTAATACTGTTGTGGTGTAATTATGTATAGTGCCTCATTGCCCTTTCAAAGTTAGCTTAAGTTGGCTTCCTTTTATACTCAATGTCTTGTTTTGATCATGAAAGGATGTTGAATTTTGTCAAATACCGTTTCCGTATCTATTTGGGTGATCATATGAATCTTATTCTTTTAATGTGTTATAAAAATGTATCTATTTAAATATGTTGGATCATTCTGGCATCTCAGGCATAAATCCTATGTGGTCCATGGTACATAATCCTGTTAATATGCTGATCAATTGTTTGCTAGTATTTTGTTGAGAAAATTTGCTTCTATACTCACCAGGGATGTTAATTACCCTGTAGTTTTCATTTCTTGTAGTGTCCTTTTCTGATTTTGCTATTGGCTAATAGTGGCCCCACGAAATGAGTTTGGAATTGTTCTCTTTTCTGAAAAAGTTTGGAAGCATTAGCAGAAGAAGTATTGGCACTGATTCTTTAAATGTTTGCTAGAATTTATGTGTGTTATCATCTGTTTTTGGACTTTTATTTCTTGGGAGGATTTTTGTTTTATTTCCTTTTGTTTTTATTACTTCTTCAATCTACTCTCTCATCACTGAGCTACTCAGATTTTCTCATTGCTATTCTTATTCAGTATTGGTAAGTTCTATGTTTATAGAAATGTATCTATTCGTCCAATGTGTTGACATGTAATTATCCACAGTTTTGATTCCTTGTAGTTGTATTATCAGTTCTAATATTGCCTATTCCATTTTTGATTTTGAGGTTTTTTTCTTTGATTCTCAGTACACCTAATGATAGGCTTATCAATTTAGTTTATCATTTTAAAAACTGGCTCTTAATTTTCATCGATCTTTTCTATTCACTAATTTATTTCCACTCTGATCTTTGTTATGTCTTTTCTTCTACTAACTTTGAGCAAAGTTTGTTATTTTTGTAGTTATGCATGTAGGTTATTAATTTGAAATATTTCTTTATTTTTATTAAAGTAGATATTTATCCCAATAAACTTTCCTGTAAGAACTATTTTTGTTCCATTCCATAAATTTTGGTATGTTGTGCTTCCGTTTTTGTTAGCTTCATTTTTTTTTTTTTTAATATTTCAGCTTTGATTTCTTATTTTATCCATTGATTGTTTAGATGTCTGTTAGGTGTATGTTGTTTAATTTCCACCTATTTGTGAAATTCAAGTTTTCTTCCTATTATTAATTCCTAGTTTCATAATGTTTGTGTAAAAAATATGGTATGATTTCAATCTTCTTAAATATGCTAAGACTTATTTTGTAATGTAACATATGTTCTATATTAGAGAATGTTCCATGTGTACTTGAGAAGGATATTTATTCTGATTTTGTATGGAAGTCTGTGTATATTGTTAGTCTCATTTGGCTTAAATTATAGTTCTAATGCAATATTTCTTTATTGATTTTATGTCTGGATAATATAAACAATGTTGAAAGTAAAATATGAAAGTACCATAGTATTTTTATATTGTTGTGTCATTTTCTCTTAAGATGTTTTAGAATTTGCTTAGTGCACGTAGGTGCTCTGATTTTTGAGAACATGTGTATTTATAATTGTTACATTCTCGTGAATAATTGGAAACTTAATCATAAAGTTTTTATTTTGTCGTTACAGTTTTAAACTTAAAGTCTTATTTGTCTCTTCTAAGAATAGCTATCCTTGTTCTCTTTTGGTTTTCATTGACACAGATGTATTTTTTTCATCTTTTCTCTTAGAGTCAGTGTGTATCCTTAAAAGTGTGAAGTGAATTTCTTGTAGGCAACATATAGTAGGTCTTGGTTGTTTTTTTTTTTTTTGTCCATTCATCCACTCTATGATTTTCTGTTGGAGATTTTAATTCATTCACACAAAGTAATTATTGATAGGTAAGATTTTGAATGCCATTTTATTGTTTTCTGTTTGTTTGGTAGCTTCTTCCTCTCTTTGAAAAATGCAATGATTTTTAATCCTGGTATACTTTGATTCACACATTTTTATCTTTCTTATATCTACTGTAGATTTTAGCTTTATGGTTTCCATGAGGTTTGAATAAAACATCATGTATATTATGTATATGATATAATATGTATGTTACTTACAACAAACATCATATGTACATACACATGTATATGATATCTGTTGATTGATAACCACTAAACTGCAATTTACCTTTATTATTTCCCTTTATTCTCCCAATTTTATCATTTTAACATCACTTTTTGATAGCACTTTTCATATTGTTGTGTATCTATTAATACATTATTTTGCTATAGTTATTTAAATACATTCGTCCTTTAATTTTATACTAGAGTTAAACCATCATATTGCAGTATTAAAGTATTCTCAATTTGACTATATACTTATCAATCTGCTTTATATGTATATAATGTTTTTATATTTTTCATGTTACTAATTAGCATCATTTCATTTTAACTTGAAAAGATTCTTTTTGCATATGTATCTTTAGTTATTTACTGCATATTGTTTTTTAAATAAATACTTTTTAAAATAAATTTTCTAATAGTTTTAGATTTACAGAAAACTGCAAATATACTACAGGGAATTCCAATGCACTTCACATTCACCATCCCCTATTGTTAACAACTTAAGAGGATGCATCTGTCACAAATATTGAAACAATATTGATATATTACTTCATTTTCAACTAAATTCATTTTTCTCTTTCAATACTCTATCCAGAGTGCTACACTGTATTTAGTTATGTTTTCATACATTGTATTTGGTTGTGTATTCTTAGACTGCTTTTTACTGTGATAGTTTCTCTTTCATTACCTTGAACTTTCTGAGGACTGCTGATTAGGTCTTTCGCAGAATGACTGGCAATCGGAATTTTTCTAGATCATGCTGCCATGTTGTTTAGATGTAGTTACCATAAAAATACCATACGATCATATGGTTTAGATCATTTTACCATGGAAATCCTATACTAATTAACGTAAGAAATAATTCTCTAAACAGGTATTAAAATAAGTCCATAAAATATTACCATTTTTCTGAGCATATCAAATGATGAGTAGAGAATGACTATTCTCAGTGCCTATCTTCATGGAGCTCAATAGCTTATTGGACATTTTTATTTTAAATTTTGCAAAGATTCCTTAAAGGTGAACCTTAGCTCTTTAGTTAAGGTATGTCATTAGCCAAGGATATCAGTGATAAATTTCATCTCAGATGGCCGAAATGAGAACTGAATATTTGAAAAACAACACAGAAAATTATCAGGTGATATGAAGTAAAAACATAGAATACATGGTATTTAATGTTTTGTGTTAAATTGGTGAATAGTGCAATGATTGACTTTCTTAATTGGAAGAGCTGTTTAGGAAGCAATATTTAGTAAAATCTAAGTGCTTCAGCCACAATAATGTATGGCTAAAATTGGAACCACAGATAAAGCATGTATTTTTTTTGAAATCTAGTAATTTGTATATTGAATCTACAGATAACAACTTTCATTTGGTTCAAGCTTGCATTATCCAACTAATAATTCTCAAAGTAGAACCATTTTCTGTATTATTTATGATGATCATTTTCAAAGCACTCAGACAACATTAGGCTCTTTTAAACTTCAGCCTCTTTGAAAAGAGTTAACAACCTGAGGAAAAAGGCTGCCTGCTAAACTCTCAAAATTATTTATATTAAAAAAGGAAAAAAAAAAAAAAAACCAGCTCACAATCACGAGTGTCAGGATTAGAGCTTCCTGAGGTCACTGACATAAATGAAAGCAACATTTAGTGAAAAGGAAAGGGAAATCCCATCTAAATGAGAGGAGATGGCATAGAAAAATGAGCAGCTAAGGCAAAAGGAAGAATCTGCAGAAATGAATGAAGGTGAATTGATAGTAGGCATTTCACATGTCAGAAAGGAGCCATCAAAATGGTAAGGTGATTATAGGCCAGCTTCTCAGAAAAGGAGTTTCTCATAAAAGAGGATAATGGCATATGAAATTGGTGAGGGGAATTGAAAAGGAAGAAAGTGGCAATATGGTGTCAACAAAGTACCAAGTTAAAACGTAGGGAAACAAGAAACGACAAACTGAGGAGCAAACGACCATCTGACTGTGATGAGATCATCCAGGGTCCCTCAAGCATTTTACTGCTGTGCCTCAGCTCATCGTGACCCTCGGGAGGAAGAGTGACCCTTCAATGACACAATCATTGTCCTGTGGTGTCTCTGATTCTTTTTCATTACATGGGTTGTGACTAAAAACCTCTTCTGAGGACAGGTTCTAATTTATCAAAGATAACCCGTGCCAGGTAAATGACACCTCCTAGAAAGTTATGGTGCAATTTTAAGTTATATTTACTGCAATAAAAGCAGATGCATATTTTAAAATGCAAATTATAGTTCTTGAACATGGAAGAGAATTCAAAAGGGCTGTGTACAAAACAGTGTTAACTGAATGGAATTCTGAAAGCTGCAAGCTTCTGGCATTGGAGGTTTCGGAGGAGATCATGGATACTGGAAGTGTATTGTTTAAAATGCGAGTATTTGGCAGTGGTGGTGGTTGTAATGTAGCTCCACAATGAAGACCTATTTCTCCATGTTGTTGCTATATATGTCCTATATCCTGAGCCATCAACTTCTCCTCACCTTGTATGTCCTTCTCACTCAAGAGTTAGTCAACAGCATTTATGAGCCTCTTTATAAAGCACAACGATATTACCTACCTTCATTTTGCA
>RJWH01007704.1:0-37338 GCA_004363575.1 Solenodon paradoxus | reverse complement strand
TTTTTTTTTTTTTTTTTTTTTTCAAATGGCTAGCCATTATTCAGGATCATGCACAATAATGAAGACTGTGATCAAGCATGACACTTCTATTTGTGTCACTAAAGTAATAAGATTGATTTTCTTTTGCAATTTGTAAACCAGGTTCCAAAAGAAATTCCATTTAACTCAAGCATGAAGGCAGGAGTAGGGTGTGTTCTGCTCATCACTTTATACTCAGCACCGAAGAGTAGAAAATTGTAGGTGCTTAATCAGTATTTGAGTGAATTCAGTAGGACTTCCAAGAATGGCAGAAGCCAGTGGAAGGAGCATCATTTGAACAAGCAGATCTCAAGGTGACAGCCATTAGAGGACCTCACTGGCTGTGCAGAGAAATCCTTTTATGCTTGTGCCTCTCCCTTTAGTCCTTTATGCTTCTGTGGAAATACACTGCGGACAAGAGAGCTAGTAACAATTATAACAGGAATGTAATCCTTGGGATCATCTACATGTTGAAGCCATGTGTGCAGATGTTGTTCCCAAGGGAACTGGCTACAAAGGCTGATGGCCAGCACTGGGCATCTAAATCTTTCCATTCTAAATCATTCTAGCCAGAAATTTTTTAAAGTTTTCAAGTATGGCTCAGTGCTTTAGCTAGATTTGTTTTTCTCTTCATGTGGTAGAATCACATCTGGACATTAGTTAGATGTATATCATCTAAAAATAGCATTTATCCAATTTACTGTCACTTGAGAGAAATTTTTTTTCAGGCAAACTCCATTTAATAATTCTTTGCAGTCTTTCATGGCTCACTGCCATTTAATATAAAAAAAATTAAGGTATATGTCTGTGTGTGTGTGTATGTATACATGCATGTGTGTGTATGGAAACAAAATGAAATAATTTTTATAGACTAAAAAAAAAGACAACCATTTTTGCATTCCCTGTTCCTTCATTTTTTTCCTTCAGCGCTGTCATTGATTTCCTGGTTATGTTGTTAAGCCTTAAACTTGGTTTCTGGATGAACTCCCTCAGACTCTCCTTCGTAATTACATCAGGGCCGTGGCATACATATTTTGGGATTTTTGTCTGCTTTCTGACTGGCTTCTTTTAACTGTCATTGATTGTGTCCTCTCATTTATTTGGCACTTGGGGTTTCGAAAGAGGAGAGAAATGAAGACAAAGTCAAGAATCAAAGGCAGAGGAAAGAAAGAGAAGACGGTGAAACCACCAGGCTCAGAGAACCCTCTGGAGCAGTCTGCACACATTTCAGGCAGAAACTGGAATTAAATCGGACTAAAGAAAAATCAGTGTGCCTCTTCTTCTACCTAAGGCACTGACATTAATTTAAGTAAATCAGAGTTGGCTCTGGCAGGGGCTGATTGTAAATAAGGAAGCATTTACTAGTCAATCCCAATTTCACGTATGTCGAGGTTCTTGCTGGTTCTGGAAATATTTATCTTCAGGGACAGCACTTGCACCTTTCTTGCCTGGTGACACGCATCCTGTCTTTCTAAAGAGATCTCTGGCTTCCTCCCTGTGTGTCTGAAAGCACCTCTCCCCTTCCCCACTTCCCAGTTGGGGTCATTATTGTCATCTGTGTTGAGGAAGACTTCTGTTTTCCTTTTCAACACCGCTTCCAGCCAGTTAAGGGGTCTGAGCTGTGTTGGTTATAATGTGTGGTCCTCGTATGTCAAAATGACGGTGCTGCCCCTCAGTACTCTTGGAATTCCTTCCAAGATACAGGAGAGGCTTTGTCTGACTCCACTCATACCCTGTGCCCTCTTCATTGTCCCCTCTGCCTTCTATAGGGGGTGTGAAATGTAAAATGGCAGCGGTGTTAGGGCTACGGTCCTGGCTGTGGAATCGGCACCCTTGACGGGGCTGCGTGGAGACAAGTCCACCTGCACCATACTTTAAGCACATCTGCTCCACCCACCAGAATGCACTTAATCCTAATTGTTCAGAAGGTTTCTGCCAGTACGAACACGGGCCTGCCATTCCTAAGCATATTCAGTTTGAGAACTTTCATTAACCCTGACGTTGGACTTACTGTTTTCATTTTGTGAATTTTTTTATAGTTTTTTTTCTTTGGATCTGTCTTAGTATAAATCAAACAACAGACTTAACATTTTAAGAGGAGTCTCTCGTTTGACTTCAGGTATTTGCAACCTTCATTTCTCCACTAAAAAATTGAACAGATAGCTGAGTATCAAGGGCGGAATGAAATTAATTTTTCCACCCACAATAGTTCATTAGTGAAATAAGGAAAGTATTAAATGGATTTGTGCCTGGTGTGCCTAAAATTATTTCACCATAACAAAGGGTCTTGAAAGACTAAGAAAAACTATAATGACAATTAAATTGCCTATCTGAACAGGATTACTGTACAGAAGGAAAACAGAGTCTTAAAATAGCTCATTGTGGTGCTGAAAAAGATGGAGAAGTCCACAAAGGCAGCACAAAGGTATTGCAAATGGAATGAAAGTCTTTTTAAAAATACCAACACAGTACTTGTTCTTGGCTTGCAGAGTTCCAGGTTTTCACCATCTTTCCTACTTTCATTTTTCGTGGGGGTGTGATTTACTTCAGTTGGAATCCTAAGTCAGCTGTTTTTCTGCTTTCACAGGTAAAGCTCCATTTTCCCAAAGGTAGACCTTTGTATTCTTTTTTGGATTCTTCCTGTTTTGAAACCTAATGAAGCAGGTGGCACTCTGATAAAAAGGCCCAGAGGGCAGCAGACGGCAGGAGGGAATGTTTAACAAACAGCCCCTCTGCAAGGAAGGCCCATCCTCTAGAATGTCAGGTAGGAGGGAACCCAGTGGCCCTCCATCTCATTGAAACCCTCTTCTACAGCGAAGTTAAGTGACTCGCTTGAGGCCAAGGGAACACAGTCCCCAGCTGTCCCTCACTAATTGCGCTCAGACATACCAATGATTTCCGTTTTTTATAAATGTCCATTCAATAAATATTTTTTTATTTTAACTAACATTTTCAAGTTTTAAAAATTCCATTCACTTTCTATCATCTTTAAAGTATTATTGTAGTAGCTTTGTTTTACAAATTAAAATAAACTCATATGTGTAGGTTCCCCATAGGTGCAGTTTCCCCATTTATCAGATATATGTCCATACACCCTGCCCTCCATCATCACCCAGTGTTCTTCACTACTGTTCACTGGGCCCCAACACCACTTGTCTCCCAAACCTCCTGTCCCATTCCCTATTGATAACCTCAATTTTTAGGGTTGATTATGTTTTGTCCGTTCCTTTGTTTTGTCTGTTCACATTCCACCTATGAGTGAGGTCATCTGGTCTCTTTCTTCTTTTGGCTTGTTTCACTTAGCATCATCCCCTCTAGATCCATCCATGTTGATTCAAATGACAGGGTTTCATCTCTCCTAAGGGCTGTGTAGTGTTCCATTGTGTATATGCACCACATCTTCTTGATCCAGTCATCTGACGTTGGGCACTTAGGTAATTTCCAGTTCTTAGCTGTTGTGAATAGGGCTGCAGTAAACCAGTGATTTACTTATTGAATTGATAAAAGCATGCCAGGACCACAACACAGTCCATTTTAATAGCTATTCATCTTTATTAATGTATCCAGTTGAAAGAATTTCTTTGAAATGTCCTCAAAAGGGGACATTCTCCTGCAGACCCTGCTGCAGGCCAGTGGCTCCTGCGGCCATGGGTGTGTGATGTTCAAGAGTGATGACACTTCTCCGAGGGAGGAGGCTCTGGAATCTTCTTGGTCCTGGGAGTCTTGTCTGTCACACTCCCTCTTTTCTTTATGATTCTGAAAGGAAAAAGCAAGGGAATGAAACCTAAACTTATTTTTCATGATCTGGTAACACTCAAAACAACCGTTTCACTTTTCCAGCTGCTTGTTATTGTCTGAAGTTGAAAAAAAAAAGTTTTCTTATGAAAGGGTCAAGAGAAGGATGAGTGTGAAATCTAGAATTCAGCGTGGGTCCTGGCATTTTGTGCTGATTATTCAGGGCTTCCTCCTGCCCTCCACACCCCCAGTGCCCAGGGCAGAGGTAAACACCACCACAAGGGCCTCTGTACTCTAGCATTTTCAGTCTGAGAAAACAAGTGCAACAGAAACTGCATATGATAGTTGGAGAACTGACAATAAAATAACCATTATGGCTGGCCCTCAGTAACTTTATGAAGTGGGTAGCATTAGTTTTTTATTCTGTCCTCCTGTGCAGTTCCTCACACCTCACCCTACAACTCGCCAGTGCAGAGAAGGCCTAATGGGGCTGGACCCAGGATGAAGGAGGTGAGACTCTTGGCCTGGGCACAGCATTTAAAGGGGGTACCAGAAAGGTCAGCAATCAAGATAATATTTCAATGGAAGATTAAAAATAAAAATTAATGCAAAATATCCACAAATATCAGTATTTTATTTATTTTTAAAGGAAAGGTGCAGCCAGGAAGAGAGAGGAGGAGAAAGCATCTTTATTGCATTTCTACTCAGTTGTCACACTGGTTGTTTCCCCCTGGACTGGAGGCTTGAACCCAGGGGCATGTGGCCTGCGTCCTTCGGAGGCGATTGATCTAACCACTGCTCCACCAGGACCTGCCAGATATCAATGTTTTAAATAAGGGGACCGTGTTGATTTGTTTTCCTTTGGTCTCTGACTCTAATAGGACTTAGTGGAGCATCCAGAATGAATATGCAGAATTAAAGCAGATGAGGAAGTTGAGAAGTTAAACTGTTTTATCTCAAGTTAATCACTGATTCCCTTTAAAAAATGCCAATGCTGAAGTACCTTGAGCAACGGTCCTGTGGATACTCACACAATAGTGGCTTCCAAGACAAGAGAAAGTCAAATCCCCCAAAAGGAGGAAAGGGCAATGAATTGGTCGTCAGGGCATTTTAAGCCACTCAATGAAGAAGTTTTCAAATAAAGTTCTCAGCACACACATGGTCTCTTTGGACACCACGCCTTTATCTAAGGATTCCAGAAAGTGAAGTCGCCACCTCTTTCTGGATGTCAGGACTTTCAGGGGGTTGAGGGGTGGGAGCGTCTGTGGCGTCAGGCCCAACTGGTACTCCCTGACGAGGAGACCCCCGCCTTCGGAGACCCCCGCCTTCGGGGCACGTTTGCTTTCTCGCTCAGGTTCTCCTGACTTTCTCTTTGGTTCTGCTCACCGCTGACTTTTCTGGCGTGTTTTTTTTTCACCTTGGACTGGTTCACATTGGTTTGTGCTTTGGTTCATAGTCAGAGAAACCCCATGAGTGGCTCAAGCCAATTCACTGGAGTGTGACAAAAGGATTTGGGGCCATTGTGCTGGTGAGAGTACGTGTCCTTTGAACTCATTTTGTCCTCTGTGACCTTGCAGGAGGGAATGGGTGATGGAGAGAGAGTCTGGGGATTTCAGGTTCTTGGCAAATCATTCCTTTTCTTAATCTACAAATAACTATCAAATCCCATGTTGACGAGACTCTAGATTATGGTCCAGGCACAGGGTGGAGATCATGAAAACCTGCAGTCCTCCTCATTCCTTCCTCACTCAAGCCTAGGGAGCCAGAGACTATCCCATGCACCCAGACGTGGAACACAGCAAGAATTCAGAATAAGGCAGAGCAGCTGTTTTTCCAGACTCAGTTCTTTTATCTCCCATATAGCTTTACTAAAGTTTTGGTCCCTGAATACTGGTCTAAAAGAGCAGTTAAAGGGCATCAACTCATCCCAGTTGCTCAGGACTTTGCAGTTTTAGCACTGAGGTCCCAAGTCCGGGAAATCTGTCCAGTAAACCCGCACCTGTGGTCGGCCTAGCTCCACTGCCCAGCAGCCAGTGAGCACAAGGCCACATAGTGAGCCCTAGTCATTATGGAGGTGGAGCATTTGGCCTTTTCTCAAGTATAGTTAAGGGGTAGATGAGCTTGCTTTTCAAGTTTGGGCATAGGAACTCCGGTAAGACCTGTCCTTCTGATAAGAATCAGATGCTCTGGCCAGGGTCTGGCTGAGGAATGCTACACTTCCAAAGCAGTAAGAGTTTATTGTTAGCCCAAGGCACTCAGGCTGCAGGCTAGAGGTGTCTTATGAGGACCCTTGAGTAATCGGCAACGCTGATCTGACAATAGGCAGAATGGATAATCCACCACTGGAAACAGGGAAGAGAGAATAAGGCAAGACTCACCTCCAGGACAGGATTTCTAGGATGATCCCCCTTTCTGTAAGGCCAACCAGAGTATCTTCAGTCACCAGGAAAAATCCACCCTTGGTGCCCACCTCTGTCCAAGGACAGGCTGATGGAGAAAACGCTGGAGACGCATGGGACTGTGGACACCTGCGCGCTGACAGCAGTCTCTCACCTGGATTTTGAGGTAGCTGCGGACAGGAAGGCAAGAGGGAAAGGGGTCTGCCAAAGCCATCAAGAGTTCTCTTCTCTGTTGTGCGTGTGCACATGTGCACACACACACCTTCCACCCTGATCAAAGCATGGAGAACTCATATTAGATAAGTCAGAAATGTGAAGTCCCAATGAAATCATCAATAAGCAAAGTAAATTGAGTAGTAGAAGGCTCCGGGGGCTCCTTCAAAAATTATAACTGAGTCATCTGACTCTGGTTACCTTAAAGGGACCACTTCACCTCCAGTAATAATTTCCATCAAACTGGAAGAATATGAAGCAGAGGTTCCAAAGAGATCACATCAATGACAGAATCCAGAGACTCTACTTATGAAATGAATGGGATGAAAGGACGGGCAGGATTTAGATAAGATTGTGGGGAAGTAGAGAGGTGAGGGGTGCTCAAACGCTCCAGTTGGAGCCGGGAGGTTTAAGCACAGCCCGCATTGACGCAGGTAAGTCTTTCTTGCCTTGTGGTTACAGGCGTATGTGCCAAATTATGTCTAACTCCCCTTCCACTCACCCTCTCCATTTTCAAATGACAAGCTCTGTAAAGACAGGGCTGGGTCTTATCTGGATTCACATACCTGCTTCACACAATGCCTTTAACACCATAGGTATTCAGGAAACAATTCTAATAGAATCGAAATGGATTTTCAGCACTGATTTATTAAAGTTCAGGGCCTATATCTTGGAACAAAAAATAGTCATCGTATGGGTGAAAATAAACCTGGTGAAGCAAAGTGAAATCTACATCAGTTGTCACAAAATCAGAGTCCAAAATACAGTTAAGGATTCCTTCTATCATACACAGGAGTCAAACTATTAAGCTTTAAAACCTGTGTTAAAAAGCACATATGGACTTCATCGAGATCACATAATCCTTTCAGTTATAATACAACTTTAGCTCTTTAAGAACAGTCCATAGGTGCACCCTGGTGGAGCAGCAGTGAGGTCAGTCCCATCTGAAGGATGCAGGGTCACATATCCCTGGGTTCAAGTCCCGGGTCCGGGGGAAAGAACCAGTGTGAACAACTGAAATAAAATTCTTCTTCCTCTCTTCCTGTTGTACCTTCCCTTTAAAAAATAAAAATAGTCCATAAAATCAGAATGGAAATCGTGTACAGAATGACCAATTCAGGCAAACTAGAAGCACTTCATGCTTGCAGCCCCAGAATCGCATAGGCGGGTTCTGCCAGAGGGTCAGCTGCCTTTTGCACCAGTGAACTGCTGACCAGTCGACCACTGGCTAAAGCCTTTGCTGGTGGCATTTCATTTCTCCTCAACTTTTATGTTTATCTTCCTTTCTCTTTGGTTCCTACTGTTTTGTTTCTTGCCTTCTATTCTTTTTTACTTTGTCTTCCCATGTTAGAGATGAGTTGCCCACATGCCCGCTTCCTTCTAGGGGCCTCTGACCCTGCCCCCAGCTCTGCCTGCCCTTTCCCTTCTACTCACCCCACCTCCCAGCAAATGCTGCTGGTTCCCACTCTTCCTGAGGCCTGAGTGTTCAGCCTTCCTTGGACTCCATGTGCTCTTGCAACTACTAACCTACTTGAATGTGTCTAAGTAGAGTTCTTAAAACCAAGGTGTTTCTAGCTCGGCCTCTCTTCTCTGTCAGACCTGTCAGTAGCATTCAGAGGAGTGGCTCCAGGGGTCACCCAGGACAGAAAAGGGCCACCACCCAGCCTGCAGGCCAAGAAATATCAGAATATTTTAAACGGGTAGAAGGTTGAATTTTCCACTTTTATTGGACTGTTTCAGCATCTCATAGATAGGGCGTTTAGGCTACATTTAAGCGCCTTTAGACTACAAAATGAATTTGTTGTGCCAACAAGGACTATTCCATGGATACTACCATTCAACCCCACCTAGGTGCTGGGGTTAGCGGGATAGAGGTGGTCAGGGATTTTTTTTTTTTTTTTTTAAAGGATGACAACATACAAAAGGTGGGAAATAAAGTAGACTTTACCTCCCTAAAAGGAATGGCTGTCCGACAGCAAACCTTCTTTCTATCCAGAAGGGAATTGTGGTAAGAGAAAAGATGCTTTACCGGGAATTACTGGTATTATCAAAGGCTTTTCAAAATAGACTTGAAATGAATAGTTGTGCGCTGCTTTCATTACTGCCTTGTGAGTTTACATTTTATTTTTGTATGGTATTTCTCTACCCCCACCATGAGATGGTTGCCAGGGCATGAGAGCAAATAACCTTTATTTTGTTGAATTTGGGACTGAGCATAATTATCTGATAATTTGGCTTCCCAGTGCCATTTTTGACAGTTCTATTATGAGCTTTTTGAGGAAAATTGAGCCTATATGCAGTAAGCTGCTTCTGATTCAGGTGCCCTTCAAGTTATGTCTCTCCCCCCACCCCCCATTCCTCCACACCTGCACAGCCTTGGGTCCAGGTACTGCGAGAGGCAAACCCAGATGTGGCGTGGATGTCCCCTCTGCAAAGACCCTTGCCCCCAGCCAGCATGTTTTTCTGGGAGACTCAAGGACAGGAGTCTCCAGCTGGTTATCACTCCATGCATGCTGCATTTCTCCTAGGACAAGGGACGTGTAAATAAACAGAAGCTCCATAGACCGAGGCAGTGCTCTTAGCACCCTCCGGGACCAGTTCAGAAATCCTGCGTCTTCATTTCCATCTGCTCCTTGGTGGGCAGTGCTGCGTACAAGGCCGGTGATGCGCGGGAAGTAAACTCTTGATGGCACCATGGGAGCACACCACTTAGAGAACCGTCCTTTCTAAGTCACTTTTCTCCATCCCTTGGCTCCAGCAGATGTTTGGGTTTCCTAGAAGCAGACCCGGAGATAATGGTTTCTTAGGGAGGCACAGCAGGAAACACCAGTAAGGGAATGGGAAGTAATTCAGGGAAGGATGAGGAGCCAGTATAAGACGATTCATGGAGGGCATTACTACTGTACACGTGGGACTCAGTCCTGCTGGGGATCTTGGGAGCCGGTGGAGGAGACACACCTCAGTTATACCACCTGGGGGCGAGGGAGCTGGGCTGTGTATAAACTGGCTCCCTCAGCCATTGGTCAGGGCTGCTTCCAGGCAGGGGCTGGATGTTGATTTCCCAGTCGTCTACCTTTTACATGGGCGGGGGCTACCGAGAAAGTCCAAGGGTTTTCCAGAATTCAAGTACTGGCCGTTGGAAGTCAAGCCAAACGCAAATGGCTGCGGGCAGGACCCCAGCACATCTGCTACACTTAGCTTCTTGGAACAGTTGTGAGGAAGTCGACTCTCCATTGCCCCTGAGTCATTAAAACAGCTACTCTTTATGGGTAAGTGTCTTCTCTATGCATTTTTTTTTTTTTTTCACATTTAAATAAGGCTTTTTTTAAGATCCATTACTAGGAAAGTGAATTATTACCCTCAAAATATTTTCTTTCTGCATAAATACTGGAAATGGAACCAATGGCTACAACCAAGAGATTCCTATCAAACCTTTTCAAATGCTCCTATCCTTAATTCTCAGTGTGTGGATGCTATTCTCAAGATTGACTTTAATGCAGTCAGTGGATTTCCATGACTGGCACGTGCTTATCCTTTAAATGCTTTTTGAAAGTGCTCCTCTCTGGCAGGTAGACACCTGTAACTTGCCCAGTGGGCAGGGGCCACACAGAGGTATTTGACTCTTTTATTCCTAGATACCAGCTCCGAATACAACTGAAGAGTATGATCAGGACCAGCCACATATCTGAGACCCTGGAACCTCTGTTTGCAGTGAGCCCACGGCTCCCTGTCTCCAAGGGCACTCTGGCCAGTTGTACTCTGGTTGGTCTCTTACTGTTTTGAGCGTTGATGAGTCTTAAGTTCCTAACAGCATCAGAGAGACACTGGTGATGAGAATTAAGCTCATGGAGCCTCTCTTACACAGAGATGCCACAGGAGTGGAGTGGAACATCCCTGGAGAAGAATATGGATGGACTGACATCTTGGCACAATGGCACATAGAACCGTTCTATATCAGAGCCACTGACTTTCTATTTGATTCCTAAGTCTGGTCCCTGGTAGGTAGTTGGCACAGTCTGAGCTAGGGAAGACTTTAATACCATCTAGCCAACCTGTCTTTTACTGATAAGGACACTTTGTTCTGGTGTGGTTAAGTCATTTGCCCAAACACTTAGGCAAGAGCTGAGCCAAGGGGAGTGAGCCTTTCTTTCCCATGTCACTGAGAGGCTGGAAAGTTAAAGCACCAGAATTTCTCAGTGAATTCAGTGGAAGTAAATGTGTGGTTCCACAAAGTGTCTTGAATACCTGCTCGAGACAGTGGAAGGCACTGTGGGGGTGGGTGAAGAAAAGACGGGGCTCTCCTGGCTTTTAGCAATGTGGGGTGGAGATAATAGTACACAGTTAGCAGAAGAGTTTTAATATATGGGTCCGTAGGAGAAACTGAGGAACTCATCCTGGACTTCATTTTCCCCACAAATGTTAAGATTTTATTTACAAAGCTGTTTTGTGATACAGAAAGTAAAAATGCTGTTACAACCTCGGGGTGATCGGTAGCCACCGATGGTTGACTTACCAGTCACAGCTATCCATGCTGCTATGTGGATGAGTCTACTGATACCAACAAGGAATCTCAACTTCCAAATCTGTGCCGGGCTCCAGGGGACAGCAGAAGAGAAAGTTGCTGACAGGTAGGATGAGGGAGTAATTCCCCAGCCCTCAGCCCCCTTTGCCTTGACTAAGTGACTAAAGCTGAGTCCGTTTGCCTGATAAGAGGATGTCCCAGTTCTAGCCACAAGCAGCCCCTTCCTGACTGTACAGCCTTAAGTACTTAATCCTTCTAAGATTCAATTTCTCCACTTCTGAAATGTAACTAACAGCATCGACAGTGTTGGCTGGTGGTGAAGACTAAATAAGGTAATGCATGTCAAACTCTCAGCACTCAATACTGTGTCCTAGCCCTTAACACCTCCCGTTTCTCCATCTCTTCTGTAGCATTCTCCCATCACCACCCCGCTACCCACTCTCATGAACACTTTTCTCCTCCCATTCTCTGCCACTGTCTGCTTAAACTTTTCACATCCCAGCTCTTCCACTCCTATTTCTATTCTTCTTTCCCTGGTCTTTATTCCTTCTCATACTCCTAATTCATTTTCCATCCCTATCCTATTGTCAGTTTTCTTACAATTTATGTTTTTTATTCCAATCCCTCCTCCCTTTCTTGTCCTCACTCTAAAAGTTCCTCTTTCCTTCTCTGCTGCTATTTTTCTCTCATATTTATCTATCTTCACTTCTTCTCCCTTTAGATTCCCTTAACTGCCCCTCGTTCTCTCCCCTTCCATGTCTGAGGCCCAGTTAGGAGCTCTACTTAGTTGGGATCCCAGAAGCATGCTTGGTTATGGGGTATAGACTGAGATGACCACCCTTGGTTCCCACCTCATTATGGACAGGACCCAGTAACTCAATGCTACAAGTAAGACACAACAAAAACAATGGGCTATCACGGCAGAGCTTTCACTAAATACCAGGGCTTCCATCTTGGGTGCCCTTTGGCCCCGAGGAGAGCCAGCTCCATGTGGTAACTCATCTAATGAAACCCACGTAGCAGGAACCAAAGTCTGCCCTGACGGCCGGTGAGGGCCTGAGGTCTGCCAACAACCAGGTGAGCGAGCTTGGGAGAAGAATCTCCCCAGGTGAACCTCAGCTGGCTTGAGCCACTCCCGACAACCTGATTGTAACTTGAATTCTTGACCCACAAACTGTAAGCTTAAAAGACAGTCTGTTGTTTTAAGCTGTTATGTTTTGGGGACACTTGTTACGAACAATATTAAAAACAGTTGTCCTTCACAGACTACCATACAAAAATGTCAGTGACCTTGAGAAAAATTGCTGCCATTCGTGGGGCCTTAGTGTCCTCATCTGAGAGACGCAGGGGTTAGAGTCTAGTGTCCCAAGTCTCCTGACCATGAAGATACATAGCACAGTCTATGGTGTCACAACAAGGTCCTCTGGTTACCATCTAGCACAGGAACCCAGTCCAACCTGCACATATCTGTGTGGTATGCTACACACCCGTGCATTTGCCTCACAGTTTCCCTCCTATTATCTGAAGCCTGTTTGTAATTTGACAGAATTGCAGTGGCCTGGTGTGCGCCGGGCTCTGCCTGACACGCCAATTTCGTCTTGGAGTCACGGCTATTGTCTTTTTCTATGCTAATCTCTTCGTTTTGAAAAATTCCAAGAGAATGTGTGAACAGAGAGAGTTGCCCTCGTGCCTGATCTTGGCTCTGGGTGGCCCCCCAAGACGGGGTGGATGGTAGACAAGACAGCCTGTCTGTCACCCGAGGCATCTTTTCTTGCTTAAAAATTTTGCTTTCCTGATTGCGGACTCCCAACTCGACCAAAGACTGGAACACGTTAAATAAAAACAGGGCTGGAGTGAGCACGGATGGAATGTCTCAGCCACTCGGATGCAGACCCCTCTCACAGGGTGAGCCCACGAGGAGGAGATAGCGTGAGGGAAGAAGGTTGCCTCACCTTTCTCATTCCATTCCAGCCTTAAGCGGGGGTCCCGTGATTTTTCTGAAGCAGGGTCTGTAACCCGGGATCCATCACTTATGTATGGTGTCCATGGCAACCAGGCAATGGTATGGGATCCCGTCTCACTGGGGAATTCCTTTTATGGCTCATTTCCGAAACCAGCATGGCCAGTACACGAGTCTGCAGTTTCCCAGTTGCTTAGCAACCAGCGCCTCTGCTCCAGTCACTAGGAAAAGCAGACAGGTTTTGGTGTTTTTTTTTAAAGTTTGTCGTCAGAATCATATGTTACATTTTCTCTACTTTGTCTCTTTAGAATAAAATAATTAGTGTGTGATAAGGATGCGGGGAAAGGGCAACCGCTCCCCGTTGTTAATGCCGCCGCTGCTCCTGGCGGGCTGTTGCAGGCAGGGAGAGGGAGGAAAATGTTAGCATGCTTTCGACTGGCAATTAAGCAGTGCAAGCCATCTGCACATTGAAAGCTCTACATTTTTCACGTCTCGTGGGGGCATCAAGTAAGTACAGGGCCAGCAATCTGCATGCCCTCCCCCAAACGAGAAAAGCCAGGCTCCACCCACAGGTGTCCCTGGCCCACCAATCGTTGGCTTCCATGGGGGTGGGGGGCAAGTGGGGTTTTAGGTAGAAAAGGAGCCCTTCTTGTCCCCTGGAATTACAGCAGTGGTTTTCAACCGCAGGTGACTTTGCCCCCAGTGACATCTGGCCAAGTCTGCAGAATTTGGGTTGTCAACAACTGGTAGGGACAGGGGATGCTACTAATATCTAATGGGTAGAGACCAGGGATGTTGCTAAATATCCAGCAAATGCAAAGAATAGCCTCCAACCACAAAGAAGTATTCTGCCCACAACGTCAGAATGCTGAGGTTGAGAAACCCTGAGTGAGAGGAACAGAATATCCATCTGTCTTCTTTAAAACCAGCACTATAGCTATCTAGAAAAAATGTTGACAAGGTAAAAGGTAGAATGCTTCAGAGTTTATTTGACAGGCACAATTCCAACCTGAATTTCTGTCTGGTAAGGACCTCCTCTGCCCCTACCTGCAGTTGACTTAGCGAAAGCAGAGAGCAAAGAATCCTCTGGAGTTTGTGACAATTGAGGTGACCGCTGGGTTTGCCTTCCTACAGGGAGGGAGAGCAGAGGTGGAGTGGCTTCCCTTTCTAGGAATATCGCTTTGGCATTTGATTTGGTTTCCCACAAGGGTCTGCTGCCTATGGGCTCCTAGGAAGTTTCTATAACCTGAGACCATCTTCTCAAGTCCAAAATGGGCATAAAAAGGAGTTTTGAGAGAATAGCAAGACCGAACACAGGAAATGTCCAGCTCCTGTTAGGTTCCCCTGGTCTCAACCCCAGGACCCTAACTGTCTCTGCTTTTCTGTCAGGAGCTTCAGAGAAAGATGAACAAATGTGATGATCCAAGGTCACGAGCACCAGTTTTGGAACTTTGGCAGATAGTCTTAGAATAAATTTCGGCAAGGACACACACAAGATGAGATGAGAGGCAGTATTATACTGCTCAAGACTGTGGGTTTATGAGTTCTTTTCCGGACTGTATGTGACCTTAAGTAGTTATTTAACCTATTGGTTGGCTCATCGATGAAATAGGGATAATTATCTCTTGTATTTTAGAATGTTTAGAAAAGTTCCTAGTTGTCTAATATAAAGTAGGTACCTGATGAAAGGAAAGGTGCAGGCAGGAATGAGGGCAAGTAGGTAGGCAGAAAGAGGGGGAGAAGCAGCATTTTATCTTCAGTTGTTCATCTTGGTTTTCTACCCCCCAGCCCTGGGTCTCAAACCTGGGTCCTTGGGATGGATGTGGACTACGTCTGGTAGTCTTATCTGCTAGGCCATCAGGGTGCACCTCAAACTATTAAGTCAACTCAACCCTCCTACTGATGCTGAGAGTGAAGTAAAGAAATGTGTAGAAAACCAACTGGCTTCCCTTTTCTCTCACCTACATTTTTCTCCTCAATAACCTCCGAGAGTTCTCGTGGCCACGCTGTTACATAACAGTTTTGAAGTGGTTTCTATTTTCAGCCTCTGCTGCCTCTTGAAGGGTAATGAATTCCATACATTTAGGAACCCTTTTTCCTTGCTTGAATTCTTGAGACTATCTTTGGATACTTCCTACTTTTAATAAGCCAGATTTGGGTCTATGGTCACATAATCTGTACCTTTCATAATTTTCTAGACTCTCAGGTCCCCTCAGCCTCCACCCTGGCCTCATCCAGAAGCCCTCGATCACTTGAAACCCTTATGAAGTCATTTCTCGAAATGCATCAACCAGACTTGCACATTCCAGTCTGTTTAAAACACAAGTAATATTTTCCCTTTGTGTTTTTATTCTTTATTCTTCCTGTTTCCAAAAACTGGCTAGCTTTTTGGGGGTTAAGGTCTTAGCATCTCTTGCAATGCATCCCAAAGTCCTTCTCCTAGGTGACAGGCTAGCACGTGATTATGCTATTACTTTCATCAGTTTATCTGCCAAAGTTTTTCCCACTCACGGAGCCTCATTCAATCTCCAGAGCCCAGTGATTTCTAAAAGCTTAGAGATTTCACTCCCGCTTCTAGATTGCTGTGTGGCCCCACCTCATTTGGCCCAATTGACTGAAAAGTTTCTTGGGAGTGTGACTCCCAGAAGTCAGCACTAAGATTTTTCTCTTCCACAGGGTTAATCTAGTTTTGTTAAATTAAGAGATTGCAAAAAACAATGCAGAGACTGCTTGCTTATCCTTCCCAAGCGGATGGTGTGGACTATCAGCTGGAGTCCCCACAGCTGAGAGTGGTTGGAGAAGGGGGTTAATTGAACAGGCATGAGCTCCCCAGAAGGTAGCATGCAGGGGCATCTGACAGCCAAGGCAGAACAGAGAGTACGTGTGAATCCAAGGTGATAGTTGGGAGAGTCCAAAAGGGGCTCCCTAGGTCCCTGAAACAAGGTGATGTTTTCTCCGAGTGGGAGCTGAGCTACGAGGCTCAGAAGGGATGGCAGCTGCAGGCAGATCCTTCTAAACAGTGGACCAGAGTGGGAAACGGCAGGAAGGGTTCTTTGCGGGAAGGTCAGTTTTCTCTCTACTCTTGCAGCAACTGTAGAGTTTCCTAAAGATGTCTGTCAGTTAGCAAGTCCTGCTGAATGTGTATTCTGGCTATCACACCATAATAGAGTCGTTCCATTCATAATGCCCCTGCACAGTGCTCATCTCATGAGGTGTGCCAAGAGAAACATGTCTCTGATCATTAAGTTTGGGATTTTTGCAAACTACAGGTACTTCTGAGAGCGTCACACACTATACATGAGCATTTCAAAATCTCTAACCTGTTTAATTGCTTTTAATTCAAGAGTTGACAACAGGATCCTTTTATGTGACCACTATGCGGATCCTGTGGCCACACCTTGAAAGACATTGGTCTCAAATATTTCTAATCCGGTGTCCCCAGGCCCCTCACAACCTGGGCCTGCCCTTGTTTCCCAACTTGCCTTTATTTTCCTACATTCTCATCAGGCTGAACTCTCCCCTTGAACGTTTCCTTGCTGCACATTTCCTTCTTTGTGACTGCAAATGATTCGTCACCTGTTCAAAAAAAGGAGGGAAATAAAGCCGAGCCTCCCAATTCACCCCAAACCCCACTTCGATATAAATCCTCTAAGACTCACCTCGGAAGGGACACTTGATCCATCTGTCCCTGCCTTTGTTATTAGAAATCTTTTCTCTGATCCCTTATGCTACAATTTCTATTACTTGCAAAACACTTAGTACTTTTTAATTTGCATTTAGATATTTATGCCTTTCTTATAAAGAGACAGAGTCCAAGTCTAATTCATTTCCATGCTCCTATCTCCAGAACACAGAATATTAGAAGGACTGCTGGAGGGTCATGGCACTTTCTGCTCTAAGTTTGAAGTATATTTCACAACACTTAGCCATGATGGCAAATATCTGATTCATTTGCTGCCAGCCCACATTCTTGGCACGTGGCTCACAATGTGAGCCCCCCGCCCCCCCGGGCCCAGATGGCCCCTAGAATACGTCTTAACACAGCGCTCATCAATGGATTTGAGTTGGCGTGACAGGAAATCTAATTGTCACCCCTGATTTGGACTTCTTCACAAAGTAAAAGTTGGGAGAATTAGGAAGTTGAATAAGGGACCTGCTAATACTGCAGATCAGGGACTGTCTTTAACAGAAAAGAGCAATTAGCAAAACTATTCATTATACTCCATGTTCCTATCTAGTCTCAAGGCTAATTATTTGTATAATGAACATGTTACCAAATGCAAATAATTGATGAGCCTGATTTCTTGGAATGAAACATGAGTCTTGTGAAATGTAAATAGCTGTGAAATACTAACAGTTTTCTTTTATTTAAGCTTTCTAAGAGGGCAATACCAGTAAATTAAAGAAACAATGTAAGTATAATTCCATTTATGTCACAAAAGACAAAACAATGTGTATTTAAATGCATAGGCAAAGCATATAGGTCTTAATTCTCATCCTACTGTTTTCTAGCTGTGTAACTTTGGGCAGGTTAATCCTTTTACTCTTGTTCTTTATAAATCCCAGTTTTCACACTTATAAAATGGGTGTAATAGCAGCCCCTATTTCAGAAGGTTATGAGAATTAAATGAGTGTTAACTCATTTGTAAAGAGTACACAATAAAGTGATCCATTGTTTCATTTTACTTCTATATTGAATAAGTATATAACAAACCTAAGAAGAAAGGGAATGTATATACACTACTCTAATCTGAGAAATGGCCTCCTGAAAATAACTGAACTGATGGGGGAAAATAGGCTTGGGCAGACCACTCAAAACTAACAAAGTTATTAGCCCCATTAAACCTCAACTTGTGCAAATATCTGCCTGCTGTGTCTCAGCCTCAAACCCTAGGGCTCCCGGTGCTGCTTTTGAGGTAAACTTCCTGGATGGCATTCACTCCTAATAGACTAGTTTTATAAAAATTAAACATTCAAATTAAGGAGTAATGTTCTTTATTCATCTGTCCTGGTTTAAAAAGAAAGGTCTATACATTTCTCCTTCATATGCATCAGAAATCTTGATGGGGTAAAACAGTGACTCTTAACCTCTAAAAATCAGTTACTTTCTTGTATGCAGCTAAAGAAGGCAGCTCTGCTAAGGTTTCCGCTTATTAAAGAGGTAGTTACTGTGAGAAAGCCTGCGTCTGGTTGCTTCAAAGCATTAACATGGCAGAAAAAAATTGCACAGAACCACCATGATTTACATGTGTACTGATTCCACATTTAGCTATGGCACATGAGATCATCCTCAGTTAAGAAACGCATGTTCCGGTGAAACTCTCTGCATTGAATATTTCCTGCTAGTTGCTGTAGTAGGAGCTAAACATAAACCACGTGACTTAACCTAAACGTTGATCTAATGTAGTAGATATCCTTATCCTTGAGACTCAGGGACATTAAATAACTTGTCCATGAGTTTAAGTAGCAAAGCCTCCATGAATAACTATATGCCAACAAGCCAGACAATTGAACAGAAATGGAAAAAATTCTTAGACACATAAAACCTACCAAGACAAAGCAGGAAAAGCTGAATAGACCAGAATTACTAGTGAGGAATTTGAATCAGTAATCAAAATTTCCCAGTGGAAAAAATAAAGCCCAGGATCAGGTGGCTTCATTGGTGAATTTTATCAAACATTTAAAGATTTAGTGACAATCCTGCTTAAACTCTTGCCCCCCCCCCAAAAAAAAAAAACAACAAAATGAAGAGTAGAAACTCTCTCAAACTCATTTTATGAGGCCAGCATTACCCTGCTACCAAAGCTAGAAAGGACACTAAAAGAAAATTAAAGGCCAATATCCCTGATGAACATAGACACAAAAATTCTCAGTAAGATACTAGCAAACCAAAGTCAGTAGTTTACTAAAGGACTCATTCACCATGATCAAGTGGAATTTATCCTTGGCATACAAGCATGGTTCAATATATACAAATCAATGTGATAACATCAAATAGAACAACAAAAAAAAATCATATGAGCATCTTAATACAGAAAAAATCATTTGACAAAATTCAACCTCTGTTCATGATAAAAACTCAAATTATGGTGTGCCCTGGTAGAGTAGCAGTTGGGTCAGTTGCCTCCTAGACATGCAGGTGTTTGAGTCCTGGGTCTGGGGGAAACAGCCAGTGTGAACTAAATAAATTTTTGAAAACTGCTACTTCCTCCTCTCTCTTCTTGCCTGTATTTTTACTTAAAAAAACAAAAAACAAAAAACACAGGTTTAGAAGAAATATACCTCAACATAATAAAGTTCACATATGACAAACCCACAGCTAACATCATTCTCAGTGGTGAAAGGCTGAAAACTTTTCCTCTAATCAGGAATAAGACAAGGGTGCCTTCTCTAACCACTCATACTCAACATAGTAGTGGCAGTCTTAGAGAAATCAGGCAAAAAGAAATTTTAAAATAAATGGCATCAGAATTGGAAAGGAAGTAAAATTGTCTCAAGTTACAGATGCATGATTTTTAATATATAGAAAATCCTAAAGACTATCAAAAATACTGTTGATCTAAAATATCATCCAATAATCTTAGGATACAAAATTAACACAATTTGTTCTTAGTGGATAGAAGTGCTATTATCTTTTTAAAAAAATCCCATTTACAGTAGCATCAAAGCACAAAGGAATAAATTTAACCAAGGTGGTAAACAATCTCTACACCGAAAACTACATCCATGAAAAAAATCAAAGACAAATGGAAAGTATCCTGAGTTTGTAGATCAGTACAATATTGTTAAAATGTCAGTACTGCTCAAAGCCATCTATTGGTTAAATGTAATCCCTATCAAGATTCCAGTGGCATTCTTTTTTTACACAGTTAGAAACAATCCTAAAATTTATATGGAACCACAAAAGACCCTGAAGAGTCAAAGCAATCCTGAGAAAGAACAAAGCGGGAGGCATTACGCTTTCTGCTTTCAATTTTCTTACTGATTTCAGGCAACAAAATAAACTGGACTACATCAAAATCAGAAGTATATACACAGCAAAAGAAACACCTACAGAGATATACAGGATATTTACTATAGCACTGTTTGTAATAGTGAAAAAATTAAAATGTTTAAATATCCACTATTAGGTATGTGGTTAAATAAATTGTCACATACTGCTTTAAAAAAACGTAAATGAAGATGGTGTGTCCTGGTAGACTAGCAGATAAGGCCACTGGACATAGTTTATCCTGAGAACCCAGGTTCAAGACATAGGGCCAGGGGAGGCAACAAACATGAACAACTAAATAAAATAAGTAAAGGATAAAAAATGAAAATATTTGCAAACCACATATCTGATAAAGGGTTATTAAAAATATAAAGAACTCATGCAACTCAATGGCAGAAAAGGAAACTTGAAAACGGTGAAGAACCTGACCAGACATTTTTCCAAAGAAGATATGTGGATGCTCAAAAGATATATGAAAAGATACAATAGTCATTAAGGAAATTCAAGTCAAAACCACAATGAGATACCGTATACCTGTTAAAGTAGCTATTAAAAAGATAGCAAATTTTCATAAGGATGTGGAGGAAAAAGAACCCTTGTACACTGTTGTCAGGACTATGAAATGCAAGTGCCACTACAGAAAATCATATGGAGATTCCTCAAAAATTTAAAAAAAAAAAGCTATTTCATTTGGCAATTCCACTTCTGGGACTATACTGGAAGGAAATGAAAAGACTGTGAAGGGATAGCTTCCCCCTCATCTATATAGAGCTACACTATTTACAATAGCCAACACATGAAACAACGTAAGTGTTCATCGATGGATGGATGAATGGATAAAGAAGTTGTGAATTCATGTATGTATATACACAAATGAAATGGAATGTATTATTTAAAGGAAAGAAATCCTGCCATTCGTGAGAACATGGATGGATCTTGCAAAGTGGGGTAAGTCAGAGTAAGACAAATATTGTGTGATCTCATAAGGGGAATCTTTTTTATAAAGGGGTGTGGGGACAAAACTTATACAAAATGAGATCAGGCCTGTGTTTACCAGAGGTGGGTGAGGGTGTGGGGAACTGCGTGAAGGCAGTCAAAATGTGCAAACTTCCAGCAATGAGATGTGAACCAGTGTGAACAACGAAATGAAAAAGTGCTCCTTCCTCCTCTCTCTTCTGCCTGCCTACCTACTACTACCTTCATTCCTGCCTGAAACTTTTCTTTAAAAATAAAAGTTGAGAATGGAGAGTTCAGAATTTGACCACTTTTTATATGATATATTTTGACAAATATGCCAAAGAAATTCAATGAGGAAAGAAAAGTTTTCAGCAGGTGCTTCTAGAAGTAAGTAGTCACACAGCAAAAAAAAAAAAAAAAAAAAAAAAAAAAAAGTAAACAATCTATACTTTATACACAGAAATTGAGATGGGTCATTGTTTAACATAAAAAGCAAAAATATGAAGGTTAGAGAGGAATATAGAGGAGAATAGCTTCAAGACCTGACAGCAGGCAAAAAATTGACAGGGAATATTTGAAGGAAATATCCTAAAAATGGATAAATTGGATTCCATCAAATTGAAAAGCTTTAAGAATATCTTTAAGAAAACAGTTAAGTCATTGAAAAAAAACTATCTACAAACATATCTCAGAGGATTTATATATTATATATCTATATTTCGTTAGTCAAAAGCAGGCAATCCAATAAAAATGATTTAAAGAGGAGTATGCCAATTCATACTCAAGTGGCGATGACTATAATAAAAGGAATAAGTGTTGGTGATAATGAAGAGAAATTAGGGCCCTTATGCATTGCTGGTGGGAGTATAACGTGGTGCAGTTACTTTGGAAAACAAATCTTGTAGTCCTTTTAGCAGTCAAGCAGAGTTACCGTGTGATCCATCAATTCCAATCTTAGATATACATACCCAAAAGAAATGAAAATACATGTTAAAGAAATCTTTACACAAATTTAAGAGGATTATTTATAAAGCCAAAAAGCAGAAATTCAAATGCCCATCAAATGATGAATGGATTAATAAGATGTATATCTCTTCAATGGACTATTGGTCATCAATAAAAAGAAATGAAATACATGCTACTATGTGGATGAATATCAAAAACATTGTTAAGTAAAAGCCAGTCACAAAGGATTACATATTATATGATACTTATGAAATGTCCAGAATAAGCAAGACTAGAGAGATAGAAAGTAGATTAGTGGTTGCCTAGAAGGAGGGGTAATGGAGGAGCGGGGAGCAGGGACACTGGTTAAAAAGTATGGGGTTTCTCTTAGAGTGATAAAATGTTCTAAAATTGATTGTCATGATGGATTCACAACTCCAAATATCCTAAAAACCATTGAATTACATATTTTAAATAGATACATTACATGATGCAATAAATTTTTTAAAAGATTTAAACAGATGTTTTCCAAAGAAAACATTAGAAAAAATATTCAGCCTCATGGTTATCAGGGAAACACAAATTAAAGCCACAGTGTACCTACTAGGATGGCTACAAAGATGAACACTGATGTTATAAAATGTTGGCAAGCATTTGGAGATACTGGAACTCTCCTTCATTGTTGATAGAAGGATAAAATGGTACCACCATTTTGGAAAACAGTTTGATAGTTTCTCACAAATTTGAACTTACACAAACACTATGATTTTGAGCATTCCTCATTCTAGGTATTTATCCAAGAGAAAAAATGTCCAGTTATAAATAAGTCCTGGGAATGTATGCAATATATAGCATGGCAACTATAATTTACTCTATTATATACTTTAAGAGTTGTTAAGACCATAAATCTTGGCAGGAAGAGAGGGGAAGAAACAGCATTTTACTTAGTGGTTCATCTTGTTCCCTCTGGCCGGGTCATGAGCTCAAGTCTTTAGGAGACATGTGAACTGCACAGCCAGAGGCTGCAGACTTAGCGGCTAAGCCTCCAGGGTGTGCTCACGACAGTAAATCTTGAAAGTTTGAAAGTGTTCATCACAAGAAAAGTTGTCACTGTGTGGTGATGAATGTGGACTAAACTCATTGTGGTAATCATTTCTCATTATTTACATAGAGCCAATCATGTTCTACGCCTAAAACAAGCACAAAGTTTTATGTCACTTATATCTCAATCAAGGAAAAAAGGATGTGCCTATGGTGTTGGTAACTGGGAATTGGCTAACAACATTAACTCATGGGTGGGGTGGGGTGGGGTGTATACGGTGTGTGTGTGGTTCGCTTTCTATGAGAGTCTAGAACAATATCCCAACGGTAGCAATGAGCACATTTAGAGCTATGACCTTGGCTTCAACATGCTATTTTCCACGGAAAGTAACCACTGAAGGAAAGGCTAATTCCAGGGCAGGGGGAGGAAACATGCAAGATGAGCCTGGAAGGCCATGTTGCAGCAGAAGATGCTTGAAGGAACTCCTATCAGTCAAACGTGGGACAACTTGAGCATCATAATAAATGACAGACATGGATTATACCTTTCAATAAAATAGGAATCATTGACTCCATAATGTTCAAAATAAGTTGGGGAGAAGAGAAAGTTCTTTAGAGTAGCAAGACAACTGATGAACGTAGATGAAATGGAGTTAGGTAGTCGTCAATGGAAGCGGATGAATTCATCTGTGGGTAAATTTCTCATGGGGACCAGCAGATTTACAAAGCCTCAAATTATTTCCCAATTCACTAATCACAAGGGGAAAAACAGTAATTTCATGGTGGAGAAACTGGTAAGATGCTCTTAGCCAAGTGATTAAATTCAGTGTCTTCAAGATGATGGAATTCAGCATCATTGCAGGGTTTTCCTGCTAAAAGTACATAAACTGAATCTCATCCAAGGAAATATTGGTCAAATAAAATCTGAGAGATGTATTTAAAATACTACCTTGAACTTTAAAAATATGTTGAAAGCAAGAAAGATAAAGGCTAAGGAACTGCTTCAGGTTAAAGGTGAATTAAAAGATATGGCAACTAACACAATTCATAATAATAAATAGATCCTTAATCAGGAAAAAGTATAAAGGACACTATTGGAACAACTGACATTTCATCTAGATTATGGGTAGATAATTGTAGTTTATCAATGAGTTGTCTGATTTTGATCATTCTACTGAGGAGAGATGTAAAGAGAATGTGCTGGTTCTTAGGAAAAACAATTATTTAGTGGTAAAGACACAAATGTTTCCATCTTAATCTTAAATTGCTCAGAAAATGGGAGAAAGAGAGAGGAAGGGAATGAGGAGGAGGGGGAGAGGGAAAGGGGGAGAGAGAGAGAAAATATGCAGGATTAAACCAATGGGACAAAATCAAATTGGCAAATACAGGGCCACATAAGGGAGTTCCTTACACTATTCTTGATACTTTTCTGTAATTTTGAAATATCAAAATTAAAAATTACACCAAAATGTTTGAAAAGGTCCTACGAGACACTTCTCCACAGTCCATGTTTCTGCCATCTTGTAAGCAGAGACACTGGTGGTGGTGGTGTCACGAACTACCCTTTCAGGATATTTGTTTGGCAAAGAGCCTTGGAAGATAGAGGTAGTTTCCTCTTCTGGAGCAAAGGACAGATATTAAATGTATTATATTGCATATGGATATATATGGGGTAAAACTGACATATATATAGGAAGTATGGCTAGAAAGCAATCTAGGACTCATGTGAAACAGGGAAGAGGAAGGGACTATGGGGGCAGAATAGTCGGGGGAGTAAGGATTAGGATGAGGATTCTGAGATCTACCATACATCAAGCAAGTGTCCTGCATCGATAACATCAGTGGAAAATATGGGGGCGTATAAAAGGAAGATTCAAGAGAAATCAATCATTTCTGTTTTTAGGCCAAGTAGAGCCAAAGAATGTGACTTAGGTTCCTTATTTTTGCTCCAACTAACATATAATTCAGTGGTTGGCCCAACAAATGCCTACTAACTGATTCTATAAGAAAGAGGTCGATTTTTGTGGGGATAGGCGAGAGAGAAGATGAGTTTTCATGAATTCCCCTCATATTATTTCACTAAAAATGTTTTTTATCCTCTTTGTGAAAGTAATTCTTATTGTAGTAACACAGAAAATTATACAGAAAAAGTTAAGGTCACCCTAACTCTAGTATCCAGAGAAAATCACTGTTAAATGTTAGCTTGGCCCGCCCTGGTGGAGAACAGTTAAGTCGGCTGCCTCTGGCCTGGAGCACAAACACACAAGCATCCCAAAATAAGGTTGGTGTCCCCTGGGACAAGGGACACAGGATAAACAACTAAATAAAAAGAAATGCTTCTTCCTCCCCTCTCTGGCTGCCTGCCAGCTCAACTTCATTCCTGCCTTTACCTTTCCTTTAAAAAAAAATTTAGCTTGTTTTCATGTTGCATGAAATAGAGATTACACAGTATATAATTTTGTACCCTACCTTTTTTTTTTTTTTTTTTTAAAGGAAAGGTGCAGGCAGGAATGAAGGTGAATAATAGGCAGGTAGGCTGGAAGAGAGAGGAGAAAGCATTTTATTTTTATTTAGTTGTTTACACTGGTTGTTGGCCCCCAGGCCCAGGACTTGAACCCAGGAGTATGTGGCTCACTTCATCAGCGGCAGCTGACCTAACCACTGCTCCACCAGGGAGCACCTGTATCTTAACTTTTAAATCCAATATTATATTGAAATATTTTTACATCATTAAATTTCTTTGAAAGACTGGTTTTAATGACTATATATGATATTCCATAAATCTAACATATTTAATGATTTTTCTGGTTTTGGTCATTTATATTGTTTTCAATTGTTTTTGCTTTTGCTATGTGATAAATTATAATTGTTTAGGATTAGTTTCCAAGGTTAGGGTTATTGGATAAAGTTACTGTCAACTAATTTTCCTGAAAAGTTATTCTGCCTTGCCATTCCATATAGAAACATATTGGCTTGCCTGGCAAAATCTTACCCAGATTTAAGCTAAAAATCATGTGCTTTTATTTGTGATTATCAGTTATTAATGGTTTATATTTAAAATTAAGATGATTGACATTTATATTCTATGACTTACCTGTTCATGTACTTTCCTGGGTCTTTACTAAGACATCAGCGATGCTAATGATTTGTAAGAATGCTTTAAATATTAGAGTATTAACTTTTTCTCCATTACAATTGTCACAGACTGTTCTGTGTAATTATTGCCTTTTTCGTTATGTAGACATTTAGGTTTTTATCTAATCAAATCTGTCTTTTCTGTTGGGTGCTTTATGCTATTTAAAAAATTTCTGGAATATAAGTGGTACAAATTCTGAAGGGAAGCTACAACTTACTTTTCTTTTCCAAGAAAATTAAAAAGAAAATCCATTTCCCTCAGTAGGATGTTCCTTCTATATTTTCCCTCATTAATTTGAGATGCCCTTTAAATAATATACTCAATTCTAATAAATCCTTGGGAAGTGAAGCTAGTATTTTTTCTATATCCCCAAATTCAAAACCATAACATGCAATGATTTACAACTGGAGGGCTGTTAAGGGAGGCATACTAGACTTTGCAGAGAATGGCATGAATTGTTTGAAATCCCATCTTTCTGAAAATCACAGCCGGATCATTTCACTGATCTACTTATCTGTTATATTATACTTTCCTTTCTGTTACCTTTCTGTCATTTTTTTTTTCAAAAATATTGGTTATTTTTCTTTATTCTTTTATATACATTTATTTTATTTCATTGTTCATCTTGGTTGTTTTCTCCAGTCCTGTACCTTAAACCAGGGGTCCTTGGGATGCAGTGGACTACGTCCAGTGGACTTGTCTGCTAGGCCACCAGCGCACACCTTAAATTTTGTTTATAGAGTGTCTCACTAAGACAGTAAATCTAATTATCTATTAATTATTATCTGATTATCATTAGAACGCATTTTGGGAAACACTATTCTAAAATTTTTATCCTTAAAGACTTAGAAAATGGTGATAAGATTAACAGTTTAGATGGTTAAGAAGTAAAAGGATTTTTGAAGAAAAGAAGATTAACTTGATGATATATAGCTGAGGAATGGGGAAACTGCACATATGGGGAACCTATGTATATGAATTTATTTTAATGTGTAAAAGTTACTGCAATAAAATGCAAAAAAATTAACAAATAAGTTAAAAGATAAGTAACTTGAAAAAAGGCATTTACAATGCAATCTCATGTTTTCTAAACAGCGGTTTTTTTTTGTGGGGGAAGAGTGGCTTTTGTCCCTAACATTGTTTTCAAGATATTAGGGATGTCACCCCAAATTCCTTAATCCCTTTGAACTTACTAGGTAACAGAGATCCACATTTTTCTCAACCCTTCTTGAACCTGTTAATAACAAATATTACCTAACTTCATTATAAATTAAAAAGAAGCATTTGGGAAAATTAAAGCCCACAATTATTTTACTTAAAATCCTCACACCCAAAAGTGAGCGCAGACAGGCCCTACTTTCATGGTCATTTGGCGCTCATCTATCCAATGAAGCAGAACAAAAAATGGGAGGAGCCGTGAGCTGGTGGAGGGGATCGTTGAAATGCAGAAATGATCAGGGAGGTAGTTAGACCCTTGGTCTGGGAGTTCACAAATCCTGCTTGGATTAGATTTGGATACAGCAGTTTTCCTACCCTGACCTTACTGGTTGTATCTTGCTCGTGAGAATGAGAGCTTTTCCCAAGACTTCATTGTTGTTTTTTTTTTAGTTGCAGTCACGTGTGCCGGGACCGGAGGAAATTGACGGTAACCAATTGTCGGTGAGCTTTTGTTAGTGCCTCTTTTTTTCTACTGTGTTGGCTACATGATTACCAGAGCCCTTGAGAATGCTTATTGTCAACGGGAGTCATTTCACATCCCATCCGTTCAGTGAAAAGATGTGAAAATTGATCTTGGTTCTGCGGTAACACGGACCCAGAGCACAGGCTCCAAATGCCTTAGAAATAAATATGTGCCCATTATTGGTTTCATTAGGTGTTACTGCAGCCCCAGCCTGCAGGGAATTGAACTCAAGTCCAGCTGTCTCTCTGGAAATTCAGATGTATCCCCAATCTGCTGAAGGAGCCTGTCAGTTCCATTAATTGTTAAAGTTTTGTGAGTGGTTGTCAAGTAAGGGCTTGGAAGCCCTAAAGAGCACCATTCTGGTTTATCCAGACAGGGACAAGGTAATTTGATACTTATTGCCAAGGAGGAACTCGTCCTTCCAATTCAGTTTATTGTCTTTTTTTTTTCCTCATAGGTTCTATTTTTATGGTTTCAATAGTCTCCTCAAAAGGGCAGCAAAATTAGCCTTAAATAGTATTTCTTGGATCGCTTTTAACAATGGCAGTAAGGCCAAAGCTTCTTCTCTTGACAGAAGTGGTTCTTTGCAACTTGTTTTTATCTTGCCAGAATAAGCAAGAAACTTAAAATGTGTTTTCATTATGGCTAAAGACCATGTTTTAGCTGATATCTCCTGCAAACTTTGTTGTCTCTCTCTTCAGTTCTTTGCTCCCAAGGCAAAACTGAGGGTTTTTCAGATTGTTTGTTTTTTAACAGAGGGCTTCAGCTTCAATTAATGCAATTAACTCATCAACAGGGATTTATATTGCCATAAGTTCTATATTTCACTGCAAGGAACCAGACTTTTAAAATGGAGTTCATTTACCAAGAGCCATAATCAAGAGGAAATTCTTAAAAATTAACTTTGTGTTATGGTTTTCTTTAGCCTTCTGTTTGCAAATTCTTTTCGAAATGTTCTTTTCTGGCAGGTGACATTAGCCTGTCTTTGATCTACAGACGTGATATCATCCACAGGGTGTGTCCAGAGCATTCTTTTGGCCCAAACGGTGGTTTTGATGCTGCCTTACAAATACAGGCAAAATAGCTTCAGAGTTGGCTTGTATCTTCACAAACAGGTCAGAGCAGATTGGAGTTACACAACTTCTGCAGACAGAGCCTCTTCCCCCGTGGCCAGCTGGAGAGTTTACATTTGTCAGCTCCTTCCTTCAGGGCCTGGCTCGGGATTCATTTCCTCCAAGACTCACTCTCTGACAAACTCACCTCACTCCGCCATTCCTTCTGCCTCCTCAGCTGATTACTCATCTCCTACTCTTTGTTCTGCTCTGCCACGCGCTCAGCTGTTTTACCTGGTGATGATTCCCTACATTTTTACTTTATCCTTCAGCTAAATTAAAATTGCCTTGAGAGTAGAGCCTGTCTGCTACTTCCTTTGTGTTCTCCTATAGCCCTTATAAGGAGGATTGCGGTAAGATTTTTATATACTTTTTTCTCATACAACAAACACTTGTTTTATAATTTTAAATGGACCCAATAAAAGCTACATGGACAATGGTTTCTTGATAAAAGGTTTTGTGGTTGTTGCTTTGTGGTTGGGAGCTCGTCTTTGCTTTCTGCTCCTAAAAACCACACTCACTGCTTCAACATCACGGGGTTTCCCCAATCTTCACCCCAGTGGAGTGGACATCCCACATGCGTTAGGCGGTGAGAGAAACCACAGGAAACGTGTAGAAACCAAAAAGAAAATTGTCGTGAAGGAGTGTGTTCCCCTGGTCAGCATACCTGAGGGTCCCAATGTTCTGATATGAACTGCACATATGTGACGTGTCTAGCACCCCGCCTGCCATGGCCTCATACTCCTCACATGGAGGCAAACCCAGAACGGAGTAGACACTGGCAGAGCCATGCTCTTGACCCTGTGCCTTCCCACTTCAGGTGCAGGACTAAGATTTCTAATTGCAGTGCTTGCATTTCCTCCCCTGAGGATGCGCTCTGGTCACGGCTGCTGTCTCTGTGGAAGTTCTCAGACATAGTCCCCCAGTAGCAGTCCTTAGCCAATGGCTGACTGGCAGGAACTGAAGGAATACCCCAGCTCAGCGCCCTTGGATGGGATCAGTGCTGAGGCTTGTTCTGCTCTGGGTCCCTTTGCTCACAGTAGTAGTAAATGGCTTGATGACACATCCTTTATTGTCTGCTTTTCCTTGCTTGTACCTCCTACCTCTATACATACATTGCTTACATAAACTACTTGCACTTGAATCCTTATCTCAGAGTCAACTTCTGGAGAAACCCAAGCCAAGATGGAACTTGCAGATAGTTTCAGGATCTTTCCTTAGACTAGGGAAGCCTTTCTGTGATTTTTGGATAGGAATGGTGGACCTATTATGAAAATATCTACCAATGTCTCTGTAGATTCATGAACATGTATGATATCAGCATATTTTGAGGTTATGGAACTACCTAGGGAGACCCCATTGGTTACTTATGACTTGAAAAATAATAATCCATCATAATAATCCTTATTACATTTCCTGCATGTAGGAATTGATTGGGGTTGGCTGATCTAGACTGGACTTTCTGATGCTTGGGCAGTCAGCTGGGACTCTGGTGTAGGCTGAATTTAGAGCAACTCTGCTCCATGTGTCGTATTTCCCTTCCTGGGACCAGCCATCAGTCAGTCATCTCAACAGCAGAGGTGGAAAGGTATCATGGACAATTGAACACATGTCTTTTAAAACTCTATTTGCACCATATATGCAAATATTTTTGACCCAAGTAAATCTGATGAGTAACCTCAGAGACAAAGGATAAGAAAACATACTCTTTTCCTCTTTTGGGGGCGGGTATGTGGGGGGGCTGCAAAGTCATATGGTAAGAGGCATGGAAAGAGTAAGGGATGAAGAACTGAGCCTTAATCTTTTCAGCATCTTTGCATTTGCCCCCATACATCTCCATCTTTCTACTCATTTGTTCCCTGGGAGATTTGTGAAAAAACACTTTTGTAACTAGAGTCTTAATTCAATGCGGGTTTGCTCTTTGTTTGTGGGGGAGGGGATTGTGGTAGGATTTTTATATACTTTTTTCTCTTATACAGCAAACACTTGTTTTGTAATTTAAAATGGACCCCATAAAAGTGTCCCTTCAAACTTGTCTTTGCACTGAACTAATAACATTTGAAGTGAAACATATTTCAGCAGCGGAAGCATGAAGGAAGTAACCAACTAGCAGTCAGAAACACTGTTTCAAGACAACACACAAATTTCCAAAAGTGTGTAATTGGAGGATTCCTTTTCATGCTGAGTCAGTCTTGCTACTGAAACTTGACACAGACCATCCTCAGGTTTTTCCCAGACATGCTGAAGTAGCAATGAAATGGAAATACCTATCATCAGTATACATACTAGTCCTTTTTCATAGTCTCAGTCCATCAGAAGATGGGGGAGGTAAAGATTTATGATTCATTGTTTTTCAAGGATACTTGCGTTGCAGGTTTTCAACCTGTTTTTGGATAAAATTTTCTCCTTATTTATATACTCCCCACTAAAGTTCTTTTTATATTCTTGATTTGTATGTTTACAGACCCATCAGCAAACTTCATCGTACTATTTTCTGCTTTTCAATTGTCTTTGGTGCTTTGAAACTCTTGATACACAAAAAAGAGAAAGAGAATGTACTGAGGTTCAGCCAGTGCCATTAAAGACAATCATACTGTTTGACCCCTCCCTCTGATGATAACCTTTTAGGATAGCTCTGTTTCCTTAGATCGGCCTTTTGGGATTGCCTTTGGGCCATTTCTGAAGTGGTAGGTTTCTGGGGTTCTCTAGGGAATTGTCCCATTATCTGTGGGAGCACAGGAAGGAATTTTACAGTAACTCTGCTACAGTGAAACATTTGCCTTGAGGCCGGATTAGAAAATAGCAGCTGGAAGGACATTTGGAAAGGGGGGTGGGGTTGGGGGAGTGGAAGAGAGGTAGAGTTTTTCACATTTGGATAACAACACTAGCTCCAACGCAAAACTGAGATGGGGCTGGCATCTTCTACCCTTGAAACTATCCCAAACTCAATTCTCTTCGGGCTTGGCTCTCAAAGCCAGTGATTTCAGTGCTGAGCGTGCTGGCTGGGGTCAGAACACTGCTCTCGGCAATGAACACAGCACAACGATTCCTGGACGCTGACCAGCAGTGCTGGCCTCTCTCTTGCTCACTAAGAGGCGCAGAAAGACTGCTGCTCCTCCTACAACAAGTCATCATCCAAAATGTAGACCAGTTTCCTGGAGCCACTAGAAATCAAATGACTGATTTCAATCCTCGAAAGTCTTCAGAGATGCTCCCCTCTACCTACATTGGTGTCATTGCAATAAAGGACACATATTATAGGAAGTTTAGCAAGAGCCTAAAGGAAATGAACACAGGGATGTAGATTGGAAATAGAAACATCTATATAGTCATGATGGAGAGATTGTGGTGGCTAATCTGCAAAACTGAGCCAGGGAACCATGCATCTTAGCACTAGTGTTTATGCCCCTGCTTTGACTCTGTGCTGCTATGTGACTTGTGTGTGACTATTAGAAGATAGTTTAAATGACACTGTGTGACTTCTGAGGCTAGTTCATAAAAAGCCTTGCAGCTTCTGCTGGGCCTCCTAATACAAGGGGACACTCCTTGATCCCAGCCACCAACCTGTGAAAAAGCCACATGGTGTGTCCACATGTCAGTGCTACTGTTAACTGCCCAGCTGTATCCCCTTTGACAGCCGGCCTCGACAGTCACTTCAGATGACTCCAGTCCCATTGATGAGGGGACAGCATAGCTTAAAATCTATAGTGTGCAGATGTATGAGCAGAAATTTAACTGGCAAAACCTGAGACTTCTAAGAGCAAGGACCCCACCTTAGCAACTTGGGTCAGGGACACACCCCTACATATTTGTACCAGGTAACCTGGACATACCTTCGAAAGAAGACACCCCCACCCTCAGATATATAGATAAGAATCCATCTCACCTGAGTGTGAGATGTGGGCAGCACAGGTCGTACACACCGGTGCATTCCCTGATGTCACTTTCCCAGCCCGCAGGAAGCTAAAAACTTGCTGTGACTATTAATAATCATGCTGTGTGATCCTGACCAAACAGCTCTCTCCACAAAATCTTTCTAGACGCCCAACGTCTCATCAGTGTGTCTCAACTTACCTTCACCCACATCACCATCAGCCATTTGACTGCAACCTCATGAGATGTCCCGAGAAAAACTACCCAGTTGAGATCACTGAACACACAGAATGAGAGACAGAGTTGTTTTTATGCCACTAAATTCTATGGCTTGCAATCCAGCAGTAGGTAAACAACAAATTAATTACACATGGATATCTACATTTATGAATGGATCCATCAATTGATAGATCAGTTGAATGTCTTTTTATTCATTTACTCAATAAATATCCATTGAGGGAACAAGGGGACAAGAGAGTTAATATATTGGTAGTGAAGAGCATGTGAACTCTGGTGGGGAGTCTGGTGTGAAATGCACACAGATGGAACAAAACACAAAGTTTGTATTTTACATATAGCAAAGCATATAAAATAAAACAATGAAAAAAGGCGACAATATAATTAAAGAGAATATATTTTAAAAGAATAGAAACCCACCCAAATGTTAAACATACATACCAGGCACCATGCTAATCTCTGGAATACAGTGGTGAACAAATTATGGTCCCTGCCTCTAAGGAGCTCAGGCTCCTTGTGGGAGATGACAGCTAACAAGAAAACACATAAAGACTTGTAAAGGTATAAATGATGTCAAAGTGTATGACGAAAACGAACATTGTACTATGCCAGTCTAGGAGGGAGAACCAGCCTCGCCTGGCGACCAGGAAAGTTCTCGTGAGGAGGTGCGGTTTAGGTGGATATCTGAACTTTGAGGAGTCAGCCATGTTAAGGGTGGGAGTGCAGAGAGCTTTCTAGAATAAGGGCACGATACAGACCCTGAAGTGGGAAGGAGCTTGGAGTATTGGAGGAATTAAGATGGCCAGCATGGACTAGAATTATCTGGGAGAGAGAGGCTATTGTGGGCAGGCATGGAGGCCATGATGATGAGTTTAGATTTTCTCCTAAATGCAATGGGAAACCATTTAAGGCTTTTAAACAGAGAAGTGAGAAGATCCAATTTACATTTAAAAAAGGTCACCCAGGCAGCCTGGTGGATAGTGGATTAGAAGCGGGTAGGAGGAGAATCAGAGATGCTCTCATCCAGGAGGAATGGAGGCTTAAGACACTCCAGTCAGAGCCCTGAGAGGCACCCGCACAACACCTGCTTCCCACCATGTCACTGGGTCACACGCCGCAGACAGCCCTGGTGGCATGTATTCTAAAGCAGGTGCTCTATGGAGCGTACATCTGATTGATGACAAATGCCTAGACCCATACATTCACATCCAGAGAATCTCTAAATTGTGTCAGCCATGCCAGCGCTCCCCTTGTTCTGGCTTGATAGATGAACAATGCTCCCAGCTAACCCGCCCCACTGAGGGTGCGTGTCAAGGAGCGTTCAACAAAGCCTGCTCCCCTCACTCCGCTCCAGAAGCCCCTCATGTTATACAGGAAACTTACACAGAGGCTGTCAGAACGCCCCCACCCGCACCGCTACCCGCAAGCCAGCAGCCTACCCTGCATCTTGGGACGCTTGATGAGTGGTGTGCCTATCCATCTGGGCGACCGGATTTGCTGCCTCCATGAAGCTGTCTTTCCTGACCAAGTTGGCTGCTGTCACCAGCAGATACTGGGCCCTGGTGCTGTTGCTAAATTAGTTGTGAATCAAAGAGAACCGGAGTAACTAAAGCCTGCAGTCCCCAAAGGCTAGAGAAAACCTGTCAATAGTAATTATTCCCCAAGATTGTCGTTACAAAGGCAGTAAGCTCTGCCTGTTCAGCTTCCCTCCGACTTTCTCAGGAATGATAGATCGTACTTTCATAGAAACTGCCATTCACATCTCTGACCAAGTATATCTGCAAATATGTAGCCAAATGCGTGTGACAGGCACTGAACTGAGACTGCTGGGGAGCCCGTCTTGTCTCTGATACCCAACCCTCCCCTCAAATCTGCTCCCCACTGGGCTCCCCCCTCCTGGGTCTTGCGCTTCTTCCTCTCCTGCCAATGTCACTCACTGGGCCTCTCCCACCATTTCTCAGTCTGCCCATGCTACCCTGGGTCAGGAGGTCACAGCAGGCAACCTCTCCAGTCTCCTCATCCAGACTCCTCAGGTCACATTCCGAAACCTCATTCTTAACTCCCCAGGCTTATTGATCCCCCTCCCACCTGATCCTCTGGGAAACAGCCATACTCAGGATTGTCAACCCATTGTTATGCTTCCTCCCAACTCTGAGACTCCCAGACACCCAAGAGTAAGCAAGCTAGGATCTGCAGGACCTGCTGCCTACAGTGTAAATAAAGTTCTGTTGAAAACATCCACACCCACAATGTATGTATTGTCCACAGTTGCTTTTGAGCAGAGTTGGGTGTTGCAACAGAGACTGCATGGCCTACAAAGCTTCAAATATCTATTCTCTAGCCCTTTATAGAAAACTGTGCCTTTGTTCCCTCTGCCTCTCTTCTTACATGTCTTTTCTCCACTTCCCTCCATTCACCTGGTTAGTACCTACTTATTTTTCCTGTTAGCCTAGATATAACTTCCTCCAGGAAGTCCTCCCTGACCACACCCCTTCCCCTGCATAAGTTTCCATAGTAGTCTATTGTTGTATCACAAAGATAATGACAATGGCCTACTTGCTTTTGAGTCCCACAAATCCTCTATTTCCTTGAGAAGTGAGGCTGGATCTATCTTGCAGCTGGGCTAGGAGTATAAATGAAGTATACCATTGGTCTAAATATGTAAGCATTATAAATTACATTATAGATAACAAGCTAACACATTTAAATACCTCTGTGCTCTTATCCTGGCAAGTATTTCTTCATATGTGGTGAAAAATATGTGTAAAGCTATGATTTTGATATGATTAAAAGTTGGCACAATATTAAAGACAATTTAATGATTATTGTGACTGAGAATTCTAATAGACGATGTTTAGATAAGTAATGAAAATGTCATGTATAATTTAGGAACTATTGTATACTTTATAAAATTTGTTGTCCATTTTGGCGAAACCACTAATTTCGCTATTATAATCTAGATTTTCACATAATGTATATTCAATCACTCATAAGCAAAAGGATTAAAAATAAAATTATTTCTATTGAAAGTACACAAAATTTAGATTTTTCATCAGGAAACAAGGAAAAAATAAAGTAAAACATGATTTTGGTTTTCTTCATACTTATTCAAAATCATATCAAAATTAAAAGTCTTTTTTTTTTAAGGGAAGTACAGGCAGGAATGAAGGCGAGTAGGCAGGCAAGAAGAGGAAGAATCACTTAATTTAGTTGTTCATCTTGGCTGTCAGGGCTGGAGCCTAGCACTGCCTCTCTATTTGGTTTGCAAATGACCATCTTCTTGCTGTGTCCTCACAGGACCTTTTCTCTGGGCAGATGTGGGGCAGGGGTGTGGGAGAGAGATGCTCTGGAGCCTCTTTTCTCTTTGTAAGGATGCCAGTCCTATCAGTTTAGGCCTCCTCTCTTAGGACCTCATTTAACTTCAATCACCTTAGGACCGCATTTAACTTTAATCACCTCCTTAAAAGGCCTTATCTCCAAATATACCCTGGAATTAGGGCTTTAACATATGAATTTGGGGGCTACACAATTCAGTCCTGTGATGTTGTCATTTTAATAAGAACTTTATATTTTGTCTTTGTCCCCTATTCTTGGCACATAGCTTCTAAAACCCTTGTAATTTGCCAAAGGGGCATCTTACGTTGTAATATTTAGTTTCATCCCCAGTTCCTGAAATAGCCTCAGATGATAAAAGTAAATTGGGTGTCTTTTGTTGTTCATAACAAGTCCCTTTCAACCACACAGAATTTATGTTAATGAAATGACTTTTGGAAGGTCCCTATGGGTGGGGGCTAGTTGCCAAAAGAATCAACCATGATAAGAGGGTTGGAGCTTTTTAGCCCCACATCCAGAGTCCACCCCCTACCCCCAATCTCTGGGAAGGGGAGTGAGACCCGTTGAGTTCAAACACCAATGGCCAATGATTTAATCAAGCATGCTTCTATAATGAAATCCATTAAAAAAAAAAACTAAAAAGAATGGGGTTTGGAGTTTCTGGACAGGTAATGTACTCCAAACTTCACCAGGACAAGCTCCTGTGCTCAGGACCCTACTGGACCTCACACCTATGTATCTCTTCCTCTGGCTGTTCATTTGTGTCCTTTAAAGCCCATTGTAATAAACTGATTATCTAATAAGTTAACTGATCTCCTAAGTTTTGTGAGCTGCTCTAGCAAGCTAATCAAGGCAGGAGTGGGGTGGGTGGGCACTGGAATCTCTGGTTTATAAGTTGGTGGTTAGCAGCACAGGTGACCTCTACCTGTAACTGAAGTAGGTGTCTGAAGGGGTGGTGGGAGCAGGCAGTTTTAGAGGTCTGAGTCCTTAACCTGGCAAATCTGATGCTCTATCCAGATAGACAGTGTTAGAATTGAATTGGTTCTTGGGATACCCAGCTGGTGTTAGAGAATTGCTGGATGTGTGGCAAACCATACATCTCATGTCAGAAGTGATGCAGTATTGCAGTACAGTACTGAGAGCAGACAAGATACTGAAAGAAGTGTGTTTTCCCTTACAAATCCA
>RJWH01007703.1:13764-37462 GCA_004363575.1 Solenodon paradoxus | reverse complement strand
AGTAAGGAGAAAAATCATGTCAGATTCATAGATGCAGAGAAAGCTTTTGACAAGATTTAGTGCCCACTGAAGATAAAATCTCAACATAAAACAGGGCAGAAAGAATATACCTTAACTTAATAAAGACCATAGATGATAAACCCACAGCCAACATCATGTTCAGTGGTGAAAAACTGAGTGTTTCCTCTAAGATCAGGAACGGGACAAGGCTGACCACTCTCACCACTGCTATCTAACATCGTACTGGAGGTCCTAGTCAGAGCAATTAGGCAAGAAAAATTAAGGGAATCCAAGTCAGAAAAGAAGTAAAGCTCTCACTATTTGATGATGATTATAGAAAACCCTAAAGACGCCATAAAAAAAAAAAAAAACTGCTAGAATTAATCAATGAGTATAGCAAAGTGGCAGGCTATAAAGTTAATATAAAACCTTACAGCTAGGGCTTCATTGAGGAGATTTGAGCAGAGATCTAGAGGAGGAAGGGAACCAGTCACGGGAATACCTGGGGAAAGATATTATAGTGAGCACAGCATGTGCAAAGGTCCTGGGGCAGGATGAACCCAGCCTGTTGGAGGAATAGTAAGGCGGCCACTTAGCTGGAGCAGAGTGAAGGAGGGGGAGAGGAGCGAATAAGGAAGGGGACAGGGCAGCTCCAGCAGGATCTGGTGGGTGCAGGGAGGACTTGAGTTTTGACCCCAAGGAAGGTGGCTGATCTGGAGGGCGGTGGACAGAGGGCAGGGCCTCACTCGTTGGTCTCGGGCGCTCTCTGTCGACCGCTGGCCGGAAGGACAGGCTGTGGAGGGTGGGGGCAGGGCCTGACTTGGCACTCACGGACGCCCTCTGGTGGCCACTGCAGAAAAGACAGACTGGAAGGTGAGGCGTCTGCACAGGTATAGTCTAGTGTTTTTTGGTAAATGTCAGATTCAGACTCAGGTGGGCTCTCAGAAACAGTTGAAGTAGGCAGATGTGGGGTAAATTTTAAATTGCCTACACCCCACTAATTTTAGGCTGAGCAAATGGAACGATGGCATTTCCCTTTCCTGTGGGCGGAGTGACAAATCCCAAATTTGTGCTAAGTTAAATACGCACCTTAAATATCTTTGTTTTTAAAGGAAAGGTATGGGCAGGAATGAAGGCTAGCAGGCAGGGAGGTAGAGAGAGAGAGGAGGAAGAAGCACTTATTTATGTGATTAAGTTGGTACATCTCGGCTGCTCTCCCCGCCTGGGACGCAAACTTGGGGCCTTGGGATGCACATGGACTGCACTCAGCCAGGGGCAGCGGACCTAACCACTACTCCACCCAGGCATACCATCCTCTTCAATATCTAAGTGGAGGCAGCTGGTCCCCGCGCCTGGAGCTTAGGGCCAGCCCGGGTCGGAGCTAGGACTGTGAGCACTGGTTAGCTTAGATGGGTCTGAGCTCCACAGTGGACAAGGTCAGCAGGAGGGAGGGTGGGGGGATGGGAGAGGTCATAGAACACAGCTCCAGGCACCAAGGGCCAGTCGCTGGGAGGAGCCAGGCCAGTGTGGGGTCCAGCAGAGTTCCCAGAAGAAGGTGGCACCGACCTGGGCACTGCAGAGGGAGGAGGAGCCTGCTTGGCCCTGGTTTGGGGTGGGGGAGGCGCGGAGGGGGCTGGGGAGGGTTTGGTGACTTTTTGTAGAAGCTCGCTGTAAAGAGCAGGGAAAACAAAGAGACGAGAGAGGAATGAAAGAAGTTAGGTGGGCTGGTGAAGGTGACAGGCCTGGGGGCCTGCCGGGGACCCTGTGGGTCTTTGTGTTTTGTGTAAGGAGAGATGCAGGCAGGAATGGAGGTGAGTAGGTGCAGGCAGGGAGGGAAAGCAGCATTTTATTTATTTTATTTAGTTCGCCTTGGCTATTCCCCAGTCCCGGGATGTGAACCCTGGTCCTCAGGATGTGTGTGGACTGCACCAGCCAGAGGGGACAGACCTAACTACTCCTCTGCCAGGGCACCCTGGGGGTCTCGACCCCCAGTAATAGAAATTAGCCAGAAGTCGAACAAAAGCTTTCTTGGGAAACTGCGTGAGGGAATCTGCAGAAGGGACAGAGCTGGCACCCCCAGGTGGAGGAGCGGTTGGGTCTGCTGCCTCCGGCTGTCACAGTCCACACACATCCCAAGGACCTGGGTTGGCATCCTGGTGCCTGGGAACAACCAGGATGAATGATTAAACACAATAAATAAATGCCTTTTCCTCCTCCCTTTTCTTTCCTGCCGGCACCTTTGAAAAGGAAGAGACTCTCAGCATGAAGTGCAGATCCCCAGGGCAAAGGCCAGGAGAGCCCTGGAGTGTCTTTAATGTGGCGGGAAGGGCTGGCACGGACACAGCTGCAGCCAGTACTGATTCTCCCTGCAGGGGCGCACTTCTCGCCCATCTGGCTTTCCCTTGGGAACTTAAATTTTCTTAAGAAAATCAAGGGGCTGGGGACAGGGGGAGACACAATTCCAGGGGAGCTAGGAAAGGAAGGTGATTAAAATAGGGGACTTGGTAAGGCGATTCGTAACTCCTGAAAGCCAGTGGTCCTCCCAGAGGTGGAGGGTCTCGTGGCTCCTGGCTCTTGTTCCGCCTGCCACAGCGGGTGCAGGCGGCTTGGAGACATAGTGCCTGGTCTTCACCCCGGTTCCCAGCTCAGAACTGAACTTCGGCTCCACAGGGACAGGTATTCCTGCACTTGGGACCCTTCTGGAACCTTCCCTGAATCTCCTCAAGGCCTTCATCTGGCTGTTCATCTACGGTCCCCTCCATAACAGACCAGCGCTAGACGAGCTCTCCCGGGCGTGTACACTGGGCCCGCAAACCCAGAAGTGCCAGAGAGCTGGGGCTTTCCACCAGTGTCTGCAGCGGGGCAGCCACAGGCTGAGTCCCCACCCCGGAGTCGGGGTTAGTCCCAGGGAGTTAGTGTCAGAATGAATGGGTTGTGGGCCCGCCAGCTGGCGTCTGCAGAGAAACAGACTGGCTGGGTGTGGAAAACCCACACATCTGAGTGTGAGCCGGCGAGATCAGTACAATAAAAAATAAACCAGTCTTGATGCTTAAAAATCCTCAAATCCCAGCACCCAGCCCCTCACCCAGTCCTCTCTGCCTAGCGAAGCTGTGGTCCGCGGATAGAAAGCACCAGAAATGGCGCCCCCTGGCGGAGCAGCAGTTTGGTCAGCTGCCTCTGGCGGACGCAGTCCACGTGCATCCCGAGGTCCTGGGTTCGAGTCCCAGAGCACGGAAAGCAATCAAGTGAGGAGCTGAGAGGAGTCAGGCTGGCGGACTGCTTTCCGCAGACCCCTCTCAGAGATGACGGGGCAGATTTTACCCGTGGGGACTGCTGAAGTAGGTCACAAGGCAGCTGTCTGTCTCATCAAGATTGCTGAGCTGGGGGCTCCAAAGGCCCCCTCCCCCCAACACGCTAAGATGTCCCTTCAGGTCAGCGGACTCCCACGCCCCTGGCCAACAGAGTCATCCTGGGAAAGAAATAATTTAATACTCCATTTGAGCTTCCAGTCCTTCACCAGTTTGAGCCCACCCCGAGGCGGGGTCGCCTCCCCTGCCCCAACCCAAGGGGATCTCCCAGCACCCCACCATTCCTAGAGAAGCAGACCGCCCCCCCAACCCCCGAGCCCCGCCAGGCCCGGCCCCTGCAGCCCCGCGTACCCTAAGCCGACACCTCACCCCCGTGCCTGGAGACTTGGCCCCTGGGGGCGGTGATGGAGGGGAAGCGGAAGAGCCCCCGGGGCGGAGGGGTGGGAGTCCCTTTGGGGTCCCCAAGAGTGCAAGCGGCGGAAGCGGGAGGAAGCGGGACTCAGGTCACAGAAGGCGGCTGACGCGGCGGAGCGGGCGGGCCTGGCGCGGGCGCCCGCAGCCGCTCCAGCCCGTCGGCGTACTGGAAGGCCGGCCCGTTCTCGTGCTCGTACATGTCCAAGGCCACCTCGCAGCTCTCGCGCACCACGCGCTCGGGGTCGGTGGCGTGTGTGCGCAGCGCGGCCAGGCAGGCCGGCCGGGCGATGGCCCCCAGCGCCTCGGCGCACTCGTGCCGCACCATGGGGCTCTCGGCCCGCCGCTCCAGGGCGGCGAGCAGCCGGGGCACGGCCGCCTCGTGCTGCAGCTGACCCAGGACATAGCCGATCTCGTGGCGGAAGAGGGCGCTGCCGCAGCGCAGGCCTGCGGGCGAAGGAGGGCGCGGGCTCACTGGCTGGGAAGCAGGTCTCCAGGCCCCCAAACCGGTGGTCACCGCAGCACAACACCGAGGGAGGGACCCAGGGCCATGGGGCTAGAAGCCGGGAGAGGGAGTGAGTGGCCCCACTCCTGGTTCTGGGGACTCCTGTCCGTAGCCGTCACCCGTCCCTCGGCCTCCCTGCCAGCCTTCCCTGGGACTCCCCCACCACCCCAGGAAGAATGGGGGTGTGCAGGGCCCCTGAAGGTCTGCTGGGGCGCCTTGCAGAGGATGAAAGTCACATCTGAACACTGGAGCACAGGACAGCTGTGTGACCTCAGGAGGGTGTCTCTGCCTCTCTGGGCCTCGCTCCCTCCTCCCCAGAACCGGGGATCGGGCGTGGCCTCTGAGAAGCCGATTGGTGTAAAGCCCGCGGGGAAGCGTTGGGAGCCAGGGGTGCGCACCCCTACTTCAGAGGCGGACGCTGAGCCTCTCCCAGAGGCCTGGATGATGACCCCCCCGCCCCGGGGCGCCAGCTCACCCTCGGCCAGCGCCAGGGCGGCCTCCCTGCCGCCGACGTCCCGCAGCGCGAACATGGCTCGGTAGCGGTCAAAGAGGGGCCGGGCCTCGTCCAGCAGCGCCTCGCGCAGGCGCCCCACGTCGCGCTCCTCGGCGGGCGGGGCGGGGTCCACCGAGAGGTAGGGTCCTGCCTTCCGGGGCTCCCCACACCGCTGCTGCAGCCACTCCAGCCGCTGGACAGCCAGCTGGCACGTCTCGGCCACCTGTGGGAGGGGGCACAGGTTTGGCCAGACGCTGGGGACATGGCGGGGGCACCACGGGCTCACACAGGTGGCAGAGACAGGCACAGGGGCTCAGGAATCCTCCCAGCTGGAAGCACCTGCGGGCTGATGTGACCGGGGCTGAGGGGCCCAGGGCCGGAGGGGTTCCCAAATCCAGCAGGAGAGGACCAGATGGAACAGCCGTGCAAATGCCCTGAGGCCAGAGGCTGAGGGGAGGCCAGAGATGCTGGGTGGACAGGGCCCACAGGCCGTGGGGAAGACATGGCATTTGTCTTCAAGGTGATGAGACACCAGGTACCTCAGCTGCAGGGAACAGCTTCTGGCTGCGGGGAGAGGAGGCTAAGGGTATGGCATGAAAAGGACAAGACCTGCACATCCACCAATGAGGGACTCCATGTCCCCCACACACAGCAGAGATGCCCTGATCTTTGACTCCACGTGGAGGGAGCCTGACCCCACGGTGCTCAAGGAAAGAAGCCAGGCACACAGGTTCCACGGGGTGAGTCCACAGATGGGACACATGTAGGACAGGGAACCCCAGACGGAGGGTGGGCTCGGGGGCGTGGGGACTGCTGATGGGGACAGAGCTACTTTTGGAATAATGGAAGGTTCTGGAATTGGACAGTGCTGATGAGCACAGAGCTGCTCCTGTGGTAAAAGCCACTACTGGGTAAGTCCTGCAGGACGTGATGATCCCAATAAAACTGCTATCTATCGAAAAAGGGCAAGTGTGGGGCGCGGGGAAGAATGTGGGAGGCGCAGGGAGAAGAGGGGGCCGGGCCCAGCGCCCACCTGACTGCCGCCCCCGTCCCCCTGGCCAGGCAGTGGGGGGAAAAGGGGGCACATTACCTCGATGACAGGGTCGCCACAGTACTGTCTCAGCAGCGGCAGGACTTCCGGGTTCCCGATGGCCCCCAGGGCCTCCCCTGGAAGACCAGGCAGAGCTCACGTTGGGGGGAAGAGTCCAGAAACGCCCCAGACCTGCTAGCGGCACCTGCCCGCTGTCCAGAATTTTGGCCCCGCTGGAACTGCGCTGGGTGTCTCCTCGCCCCCACCCCACAGCTCACGCCCAGATGGGGCAACACAGGCTAGCTTGTCATTGCAACTCGGGGACACGGGTGACAAGCACATGAGGAGGAGTTGAGCCCGTCACGGGAAGTCGCTCCAAGAGGAGGGTCAGCTGCCCAAGACAGGAGGCCTCTGGGGAGGGGGACAGCACATGCCAAGGCCTTGAAGCAGGTGGGCGCCGTGGAAGAAATGTGGGAGCTCGTACGTCACTGAGGAGGAAGAACCCTGAGGCCGGTGGAGACGCGCTCAGTCACTGCTTTGTTTGGCAAACTGGTGAGAATGCCCTTGTCAGCAACCAAGAGCATACCAGGGCCCTTGCCCATCAGTCTGCCTTCCCAGCAGTGGCCATCAGAGGGCGCCTATGAACAGGCAGGCCCCACCTGGAAAAGTCTACGCTCCCCGCAAAGACCACTAGAGGCGCTAGTGAACAGCCAGGCTCCACCCTGCAACCCAGTCTGTGCTCCCCGCAGTGACCACGAGAGGGCATCCGTGAACCCGAGTCAAGGCCCGCCCTCTTCCGGCCACTGCCCCCCAGGGAGCCCACATCCCTAGGGGACAATGCCCAAGTCCTTCCAAAGGCACTAGACACTGCACGACTTGCCTCGACCCCTCCCTGCCCTCCATCCTCCCTCCGCTCCAGCCACACTCCCGGCACAATTCTGCCCCAGGACCTTTGCATGTACTATGCCCTCTGCCTAGAACATCCTTCTTCCCTAGCTCTACCCAGATGAACCCCTGATTTCACTCAAGGATCTGTCCACAGATTAAAAAATGGCAACACCTGATACCTGCAAACCTCCCCTCCCCCAGAGGTCCCTGCTTGAACCGCTCCCTTAGCACATAAGTGTTTCCACCAGGTCCCCGCTGGGCGGGCTGCAAAATCACACACTCGAAATAGCAGTGGGCATCGCCTGGGAGGCTCAGGCATTAAGTCTGTGGGCGACCCACTACATCCCGGGTTGGCGCCCGCGTCCAGGAGGAACCACCGGTGTGAACAACTAAATACAACAAAGATGTTTTCTCCTCTCTCTTCCTGTCTGCGGCCTTCATTCTGGGCAAGTCAGGGCATGAGACTCTGGAAGCCCTCCAGACAGGAGCGCGGCTGCAGTGCTCACCCGCCTCGTGGCGCACCATCGGCTCCTGGTGGGGGTCCTGCAGCACGCCCACCAGCACGGGGATGGCCCTGGTGTCCTGCATCTGGCCCAGGCAGTAGGCCAGCTCGTGCTTGAGCAGGGCCGAGTCGTCATCGAAGGCCTGGCTGATCCAGGCGATGGCATCTGCGCCCCCAAGCCCGCGCAGCGTGAACAGTGCTCGAAAGCGGGCCTGCAGGGGCTGTTGGGGGTCCACCAGCGTCCGGCCAATGGCCTCCACCTCCTGCTCGGTCACCATGACTCCCGGGCCCTTCCCCGGCCTGTGGGCCCTGCAAACCCTGCTCGGGAGCTCGGGGGGCTTGCCAGCACAGGAAGCTGTGGGAAAAACAGGAGGACAGCAGGTTAGAGGCATCCTTCACCTGCTCACTGCTTGTTTTGTTTTAAAGGCAAGGTGTACATTTTTCAAAAGTCTGGAAACAACGAACGCTGGTGAGGATGTGGAGAAAAGGGGACACATCTGCACTGTGGGTGGGAGTGCAAACTGGTGCAGCCCCCCATGGAGAACAGTGTGGAGAGTCCTCAAAAAACTGAAGATGGAAATCCCACATGGTCATTGCATTCCAGAAGCCCCCATCTGCAGAGATGCCTGCATGCCAATGTTTACTGCAGCCCCGTTCACAACAGCTAAGAACTGGAAACCACCTCAGTGCCCGATGGAGAAAGAAGATGTGGTCCATATGCATAATGGAATATTACACGGCCCTGAAAAGAGATGAAACCCTGTCATCTGAATCAACATGGATGGAACTAGAGGGGATGATGCTCAGTGAAATAAGACAGAAGATAAGATACCAGCTGACCTCATGCACAGGTGGAACGTGAAGAGACAAAATAAAGGAACAGATGAAACACAGCCAACCCTTGGACACCTGCAGCAGAACTGAACTCACCAACAGGGTGAATGGGCTGGGGGAGGGGGGACAAGTGGTGGCAGAGGCCCCTAGACAATGATGAAGACACTTGGTGACACAGTGGAGGGCAGGTGTGTGGACATATAACTGATGGATGGGGAACCTCCACATAGGAGCTTCTCTTAATTTGTAAAAATTAAAAAAGAAAAGGAAAGGTGCAGCAGGAATGAAGAGGAGAAAAGAGGAGGGAGCGCTTTATTTTTATCTAGTTGTCCCTCTTGGCTGTTTCCCTGGCCCCAGGTCTTGAACAGGGGAACCTGGGATGTGTCTGGACTGCACTTAGTTTAGACCAAGTAGGGATGCAGGTCTAACGCGGGGCTGATGGAAACAACCAAAACAAACTAAAAGCGCTTCCCTCTCCCTTCCCTCCCTCCCTCCCTTCCTTCTAAATGCTTCTCACCATCCTTTCCTTCCTTTGTTAAAAAAAATGTGATTCTTCCACCTCTCCCTTCCTCCTTAAAAAAAAGCTGCTACATCGAGGTCACCTGCTACGCAGAACAGGTAACTGACACCGGAATCCTTTCAGTAAAAAATCTGGACCTTCTTGCACGACCTGCGCATTCCCTCCCCCACTCCCTTCACTCACTCTGCTCTTCAAAGACACGAGACACAGTCCTACCGCAGGACCTTTGCATAGGATGTCCTCATCCTCAGGAACACTCTTCCTCAAAAATGCCTCCATGGCCCCTTTCATTCCCTTGGGACACAAATGCCCCACCCCGCCCCTCCTCAGGGAAGCCTTCCCTGATCGTCACCTTCAGCGTTCCTCCTCAATCTCTTTTCCTGGGTTCTACTTTACCCTTCTCCAACGTGCTCCCCGCCACCAGCCATCATATCAGATGTCCTGGGTCGGGCTGCTGATGGTCAGGCTTTGTGTTCACTAGGATATGAGGATTCTGAAGGCGGGACCGAGTGTCTTAGCCACTGCTGGAGCCCCGGCACATTTTAGGTCCTCAATTAAAACAAGACCCCTAAGCAACTGTTTCTGCCATATACACAGCACCACTGCTAAGCCCTTCACTTCCATGGGCTCCTGTAACGGTCACCATAGGCCCGATGACGACCACCGTCTGCCAGGAGAGGAGACAGAAGCACAGGGAGGTCAAAAACTTGCTTAGGAAGAGTGGGAAGAGGAATAAATGCAGGGATCTGGGCTCTGGAGTCGAGCTCTCAAGTACAAAGGTGCTGGAAGGATGATTTAAGATGAAACGACACGGCCAAGGCCTGATGAGCAAGCTGTGGCATGTGGGCTGCCCGCTTGCTCCCAGCAGCATCGGCGGGGCAGACGGGGTTTCATGAGGGGCGGGCAGTAGCCTGGGCACAGGTGACTCAAAGGAGGTGACTCCCTGAGAGCAGCGTCATCAGAAACCACAGCAGCCGGTGTTTTGGCGTCAGGCGCCACAGAGACAACGCTGCTCCATACAGATGAGCAGGCACTCGGCAGGGTCACACGGTGAGTCAACAGCAGAGAGAGCCCAAGATTTCCCATCTGCGGGGCCTCCCTCGGGACCCCTGGGAAAGGCAACCTCGTCCTCAAAGACCTTAAACTGGGAAAGAAGGGAAATTTGTGGCCAGGAAGGCAGCTCCAACTACAGGAGACGGGAGCAGAGAAGAGAGGTTAGGCGGGGTGTAAGCATCTCTGAGCACAGGTCCTTCATGTGAAAACAAAGCTCACAAGGAGGCTTTTCTTCAAGGCTCTACTCAGATATGACTCTTTGGGGTGCTTCTAATTTCCCTGCTTTACCAGCAGAAGTCCTCATTGTTCCCCGTATTCCCGCGCTAGTCACTGGTGAACCTACCGCACCTGATCTCCTATGTAGCTTACTGATCTGTTTCTCACTAGGAAGTAATAACATAGTGCGCACACTCCCACATATAGGCGTGTACACTGATATACATGTATGTGTGCGTACACCTATAACACAGGTCAAACTGCACAGACGCAATAATGTGTGGATTTTCTTCAATAAATACATAAACGTTATTTCCTCTTTCTTGTTTGATTGTAAAAGTCACGCATACAGCGTGTGCCCTGTTGGTTCAGGCATTAAGCCTGCGACTGGGGTAAAGACCACCTAAAGCCCAGGGACCTGGGCTTGTGGCCTGGGGCCCATGGAAACAACCAAAACAAATAATCAAATAAATTAAGTGCTCCTTCTCTTTGTTTCTTCCTTATAATGCTTTTTTCCTCCTTTCCTTTCCATCCTCTCTCTTTTAAGACAGTACAGAGCTCATATCACATACAAAATTGGTATCCATTGATTGTTACTGGGAAGGGTTCCAGACAAGGAGTCAAAAATTATACTCGGGAGCACCCTGGTGGTCTAGTAAGTAAGTCCTGCCTCTGGCCGGCGCAGTCCACACACATCCCAAAGGCTCGGGTTCATGTCCTGGGGTCCAGGGGAACAATCAAGACGAACAACTAAATTAAAGAAAGAAATGCGTCTTCCTCCTCTCTTCCTGCCTGCTGCTGCTGCTCCCCTTCATTCCCATCTGCAACTTTCCTTCACAAACAAGGGGGCCCAAGTGAGCAGCCACAAGGCCCATCCAAAAGCAAGTCAGAGGGAGCGGACGTGAAGGCCCCATCCTGTTTCAGATGTGGAGAGAGACCCTCTGCTGAGTCCTCCGAAATCAACGCCAGCCATACATTTATCCGCATCCTGTGCCAGCACTGTCTCTGCGGAAACTTCCCGTTCCCATCGTCCCCATTCTTTTTCTCAAAGAAAAAGAGGGTTGTCGCTTACCCTATAGAGAGTCCCAAGACCTAAGTCCAGCGGAAAGCTCACTGGGCAGCGAGCTTGTCTCGGTCATCTCCCCTGTGGTCTCTTTCGCCGGGTCTATGACTAAGGGGTGACTTGCAGGCTTCCAGGTGCGACACGTACCATCCCTTGGCCTCCTAGGCGGAAAGGCGGGAGTCGTGCGCCCTGCAGAATCTCTTGCGCTGGCCAGAGGCGGGGGACCTAACCACTCCTCCGCCAGGGAGCGCCAGGTCCATTTTGAGTGGGAAGTGGGACAAGGGTGCAGTCGCGCGGTTGAGGGGACGGGGTCACAATTAAAGAGGAATGTGGGGCTCCGCTCACCCCTGTGAAGGTCTCTGAGGGTCAGACGAGATGAATTAGCACCGGATGGGAGAAGAGACCTGGATCCTCAAAACCCACGCCACCCCACCTCTCAAGAATTCCCAACAAAATGATCTCGGGTAACTAGACCCTCCCCAAAGGGGTCGCCCCGACTTGATACCCCTCAAGGGTGCCCGCAGGATCCCCCCGAAACTCCTAGATTCGGGGAGGGCTTCAAGACCTGTCTATGGGGATCCCCGGGTACCGAACCCCTCACGGGCTGGTACCCCCAGAACCCGAGAAGGGGGTGACTGTATGTGCAGACCCTCCCAGGCCCCGCGCGCTGGTTCGCTGGGCCCCGCGCGAAGTGACCCACGAAGAGACGGTCCCCAGAGCCCAATGGGGACAGATGGCGGGGCCCAGCGAGGACCTTCAAGGCCCAGCTAAAGCATCTCAGAGCCGGGACGCCCAGCGGGACGTCCTCCCCGGGACCACCCGCCAACCAAGCGCCCCGCACCGTGCTCCCGGCGGCCGGAACCGAAGACACAAACGCGCCGCCGCCGCCGCCGCCGCCGAGGTCTCAGCCGCCGCGACGCCTGCTGTGCACGCAGGGGGCCGCCATCTTGCCGCCCACGTGACCGCCCGGGCGGCACTAACGCAGCCGCGGGGGGATCTAGTCGACGAACCCGCGGCGGGGGTGAGGTCGGCAGCGCCACTTGGCTCCAGAACCATGTTCCTCATTCACACATGGAGTGGGCTCTAAGGACATTCCTCCAAGAAGGGGAAGGACAATCGCTGTTCTTTCTCCGGAAGCGATTCTCTCCGGCCTCCCCACCCGGTACGACAAGCAGGAATGGTTTGTGCCAATTCAGAGCGGAGAAGGGACCTGCTAGCGACAGAGCATGCGCAGAGCATCTGGGCGGGGCCTGGATCCAGGGGCGTGGCCAGCATCTGGGATGAGAGGCGAGATTTGAGTAGGAAAAGGTGCGGGCCATTTAAAAACCTATAAAACCTACAGACCTGAGATCCGGAGTTGGGATTAAAAGAAATAGTCAATGCAGTTTTTCATTCCTTTGAAAAATAGTTTTGGCGCGCCCTTGTGGAGTAGCTGTTGGGACCACCACCTCGGGCCAAGCGCAGTCCATATACATCCCAAGGACCCGGGTTCGTATCCCGGGGCTGGTGAACAAACAAAATGTAAAACTACTATAAAAATAAAATGAAAATGCCTGCGTACTCCGCCTTCATTCCTTTAAAAAATGAAAAGAAAAAATATATGGACTATATCCCACCCACCCACCCCCCACCTGAAGCAACACGTGACTGTATTTCTTTTATTGCCTGTCTTCCTCAGTATTGTTCTCCGCGATGGGGCACAGTGGTTAGCTGGTTACCCAAGAATCTGGACCAGTTTTAAAAGCCCTGAGTTCAGTATTTGCCAATTTCTGTGGTGTCAATTTCCCACCGTAACTGACTCATGGACCTCAGCACACCACCAAGTTGGTCCCTACCCCCCATCACATGCCTGATATATACCAAGGGCAGAACAAATACATGAGGAATGAATGGTCCCTTCACATGGAGGAGTGGTCATAAACACTGGATTCAATATGCCATGCATTACCTCAGAAGTTTCTTCTTGGGTCAGCTACTGGTTGGAAAGTCATTCTTTTCACAAATATTTACAGGCACACCTCGACTTTGCTAACAGTCATTTTTTTTTTTTTTTTTTTTTTAAGGAAAGGTGCGGGCGGGAATGAAGGTAACAGAGTCAAACAGGCAGGAAGAGACAGAAGGAAGAAGCGTTTTATTTTATTTTATCTATTCTGTTCATCTTGGTTGTTCCCCCAGACCCAGGACGCGAACCCAGGTCCTTGGGATGTATGTGGATTGCGCTCAACCGCTACTCCACCAGGGCCTGCTTCTTTTTTTTTTTTTTTTTTTTTTTTAAAGGCCCTCCGTCAGCAAACAGATTGAGACTCACTGAAGGCTCAGATGAGGTGAACATTTTTTTAGCAATGAAGAATTTTTTCAACAAAATAAGTCCTTTGAGACAAACCTTTCTGGTTCAAGTGTCTGAGACACTGACTGACATGCAGATCACGTAAATAGTTCAAGGACCCGGGTTTGAAACCCAGGGCCGGTGTGAAAAAAAATCAAATAAAGATGCTGCTTCCTTCAGCGCCCCCTGGTGGAGAAGCGGTTAGGTCACTTGCCTCCGAAGGAGTCTGGTATGGTTTCAGGTGGGGTGGGGAGGAGAGGGAGGGGATCAACCGGTGTGAACAACTAAATAAAAATAAAGATGTTTCTTCCTCCTCTCTCGTCCTGCCTATTTGTCTACTAGCCTTTATTCCTGCCTGCACCTTTCCTTTAAAACAAAAAATTCTTCCCTCCTCCTCTCCTTTTCTTCCTCCTTTCGCTTCCTTCCTCTCTTAAAAAAAAAAAAAAAAAAGAAAATACTTAAAGAAAAATCTTTATATTGACCTCCACCAGGGCGTGCCAAAATACTTTGTGTTTTACCTCTAAAGCGTTGCATACTTGACAGATGACAGGACAGTGTAAATATATGTACTAGGGAACCCAAATGTGCGGGACGACCTTTAAAGTGATATTTGAGTGCTTAGGGATTCTGGAATCAAATCTGCAATATCCCCCAGGTGAGGCTCTTGAACACACCTGCTATGGGATAGGTGTGTCCCAGACTCAGAAGGCAGAGAACGAAATAGTCTCTGGCCTTCTGGAGAGGACATTCCATCATCATCATCAGCGTCGTCATCGTCAACAATCATTTTACCGTATTTATTCGATTCTAAACGCACTTAGCCCCCCACTCGCCCCCACTTTAATGAATCTGAACATCGAGTACGACTTACATTCGAAGGTGATTTTGTAAATGAATCTTTTTAATTGTTGATTTTTTTTTTTTTTCATGAAAACCTCCTGAGAATTTGGGATGCGGCTCAGAAGCGAGGGCGGCCTTTCAGCGAGTAAATATGGTAATGGTATTATCTGTTTTCCTTGGTATTGGCCGGGCTCCAGACCTCAGCTTACTTGCAAAGTAAAAGCAAGTCAATCATGTTTTTGACTCAGGGTACTGTTTACTGAGAGTGTCCCCAGACGGGTCGCTGCGATGTCTGTGGAAGCTGCTGGGCAGCGTGCCCGGTGTGACCGCTCCCCTGGAGATGGGCCCAGGGGTGCAGGAAGGAGATACGGGCAGCCACTCCCCAAAGCAGGGCCTGGGGACGTCCAAGACCTTGGAATCTGGACCTGGGAGCGATTGATAGCAGAGGAGACGCCTGCAGGAAGTTCGCCTCCAGGACTTGTTCTGTGACTTCCTGGATGCTCGGGTGGGAGGAGGAGGCGGCTGGAAATCCAAATTCAACTTGGGACAGGACCACGTCCCCTCTGGAGGCTGCTCCTCCCTGCTTCTTCCAGCTGTTCATTTGGTGGGCTCCCCTGCCTCACCACCCCCTCCCCAGGACTCAAAGGGGGGTCCTTGGGATGTCCCTGCACTGAACCTGGCCTGCCAGAGGTGGTGGACGACACTGCTACCCGCCAGGACGCACCCACTGTCCTTCGTCGTATAAAGACACCAGTCTCTGGATTGGGAACTCCCCTACCGCCACCCCACCCCTCCAACCCCAGTCCAGACTGACCTCATCAGAACTTGATTTCAGCAGCAAAGATGCTATTTCTAAATTAAGTCCCATTATAGAAACCAGGAATAGGGGTTTGAACATGTCTTCGTGGGGGCCACAGCATCACTGAACCCCCTCAATGCTAAGTTCTGTTTCTACTCTCAGTTTGGGTGTTAGAACTGGTCCCACTGCTCCAGTCCCGGCCGAGTGGGGCCTTCCTCTTCCTCTCCACACATCCCAAATTCCCTGGTTCAAGACCCCGGGCCGGGAAAGAACTAATGATGAACAACTGAATAAATAAAATGCTGCTTCCTCCTCTCTCTGCCTTCCTATCTGCCTATTCATCTTTATTCCTGCCTGCACCTTTCCTTTAAAAAAAAAAAGGGGGGTGGGGAATCCATACACTGCTTGGAAGTGTAAATTAGTGCAAATTTGATGGAAAGCAGCATAAAGATTCCTTTAAAAATTGAGAATGGAAATCTCATACAATCCTGTCATCCCACTTCTGGGTACTTACCCAAAAGATATGGTAACACTCATTTGCAGAGATAGCTGTTCCCTGTGTTTATTGCAGCCCTCTTCACAGTAGCTAAGAACTGGAAAATACCTAAGTGCCCATCATCAGATGATGGATAAGAAGAGGTGTAAGATAGGCACAATGGAATACTACACAGCCCTAAAAAGGGAAATTCTGTGATTTGGAACAACCTGGTTGCAATTAGAGGGGAAGATATTAAATAAAATTAGTTCAGAAGAGAAAGGCAAATGCCAGATGATCTCGCGCATGTGGAAGAGCAAGAAAGGAAGGCAATGAACAGAAAAAAGAATGAAACCAGACTCTGACCAGAATACTCACCAGAGGGTGTGGGGGTGGGGAGCAGGAGCAAAGGTTGGTGGGGTCCAGTGGACAGCAGGTGAGACCTCGAAATACAGTGTTGGATCTGAACCTGCAATCTAAACTTAAATTGTTTTGTAAATCAATGTGACCTGAAAAAAAAAAAAAAGAGAGAGAGAGAGAAGGGAAAGAAAGATAACAGATTAGTATTTAAGGGCACCATTTCCCCAGTGACTTCACATTCGGAGCCCCAGGGAGAGAGTCAAAATGAACAGCTTAATAAAACAAAATCTTCCTTCTCCTCTCTCATCCTGCCTGCCTGCCTACTTGCCTTCATTCCTACCTGCACCTTTCCTTTCATTAAAAAAAAAAAAAAAAAAAAAAAAAAAAAAAAAAAAAATCAAAAATCAAAATGAATGGCAACAAAGCCTCATTTTTAAATAAAGACCGGACTTAGCATTTCCCTGACATAACTCACGTTGTTCCTGGCCTCACCCTCATCCCAGCCCTGTCGCATACTTTGTTTTGTCCGGCTTGTTCCCAGGGATTGAACTTGAAGGGAGGGGCCGCGAAGGATTGAGACATAGAAAGAAAGAAAAAGACCAAAACTGAAAGAAAGCAGGGTCGGGGAGAAACAATACTGGGGAATTGTCACCCCATTACACAAGGAAGTCATTCACAGAAAAAATACAAGAAGTAAATCAGCCATTCTAACAACCATTGTTTACAAAGTAATTTTACATCTAAAAGGTTTTAATTAACTACTCGGCCTTTGACTTCTTCCAGAGCCTTAGCAGGGAACAAAAACCTTCCCAGCCAAGGTTTTCCTTGCAGGGCCGGTACCTAGCATTCCAGGCACCCCCCCCAAACCCCCCACTCCCGCCCCTGCATTGATTATCTAAACTAAGCTTCCTCTTTATTGATCCCAGTATTGTTTCAAATTAAGCAACCAAGTCTGAGTGAGAGAAGAGTATTAAGACTCAGACACAATTTGCTCTTTCCTTTTGTCTCCAAGTACTCTGAATTCTGTCTGAAATCCCAGAGAGAAATATTACAATGTGGCCTTTTTTTTTTTTTTCCATCCCCATCAGAATTTTTTTTAAAGGTATTTGCTTCTGAGGGCGCTGTTGGGTTTCAGAATGTTAGTTTCATCTTTGTCTGTTGCCAGAGCAGTAACTATTAGAAACATGTTTATTTATCTGGTATTGAACTTGAGGAAAGATCAACCAGACCTCCTCTGGAGGAGAAGATAGTCAAGATGTTTTTCCCTTGGTCACTGATTGATCTCCTAGACTGTGCTCAGCACAGCTTTGGATTTTTCTCCAGTAGAATTTTTTCTTTTGTAATTAAAAGCTGCAGGCAAGAATGAAGAAGGGCATATTTTCATAAGCTGATTGACTGTCATATTCAGTTATTACACATAATACACAGATATTTGACAATGTTCAGACCCTTGGGGGGAACCTCTGAGTATTTTTAAAATTAAAATGTTTTCTTTATTTTCATTAGCAAAAACAAACCAACACACACAGAGACACACACACATACAAAGGGGAAAATAAAATAAAATAATAAATCCACTCTACTCCCTGAACCCAATCCCCACCCTCTTCCCCTCTGGCAACCTCAACCTTGCTGCCTTAGTCCAAAAATGTATTTTATCTTATCAGTTTATTTGCATGATTTCTCCCTATTCCAAATAAAAAAGAGAGCACCCAATATTTGTCTTTCTCTTTGCTCAGCAAAATATCCTTCAATGACTTCTATGTTGGTCCTAAGTGGAAACGTTTCATTTTTCAAGGCTGAGTAGGATTCCGTGTGCGCGCATGCGCACACGCTAACCCTTCCATGCCCATTCCTCCATCGATGGACACTTTAATTCCACATCTTGGTTATTGCAAATAATGCTGCAATAAACACAGAGGGGCATACATCTCTTCTATTTAAGACTTTTGTTTTCTAGGTGGATACCTAAAAGTGGGATTACCGGATTATACGGTAATTCTAATTTTCATATCTGGAGAATCCTCGATACTGTTTTCCGTGGTGTGCTCAGGTTTACACTCCCACCCAGTGTATGAGGGTGCCTTTCTCTCCACACCCTTGTACACACACACACATGTCGTTCTCACAGGCATGAGACGACCGCTCATCGCGATTTTGATTTGCCCGTGTTTTGAGCAAGAATTTTTTATTTGTTCTGTTCACCACGAAGGCCTGGAGGCACACTTCGCTGGTATGCACGGTGCTCCCGGAATGAACGGATGAATTGCACGCGTGCTTTCCTGCGGTGGTGGGGTTTGGACGCCCACACATGCACCTGTTGTGGGTCTCCTGCGGTGTGACTGCCTCTGCCCTGTGGCTCTGCCCTCGGGCGCCCGTCCCGGAGACCGTCTCCCCAACCCCGCCCCACACCGAGCCGCCGCTTTTCCCCGGATGACTTGCAGCCAGCTGGCTGGGAGGCGGAGCCGCCGGCGGTCGCCCTTGGCAACGCGTGGCGCCCCGCTTCCTGTATTGATTCGAACGACCGCTGCGTCACGTCCTCCCGAGATGCCCTTCGCGCGCAGGCGCAGCTACGCGGGTGGGCGTGTCCCGGGCGCCCAGCCCCGGCTGCGGGGGCGTGGCCGGCGGGTTGTAGCGCGCCCGAGCGGGGGGCGTGGCCGGGCTGCGGGAGCGCGCGCCGGGGACGAGGGCGCCGCCGGCCGCGGAGGTGCGACGCCGCCATATTAGGAGCGCGGATCCCGGGCTCCCGTCGGCGGTGACCGCGGCCGGACCTGACGGCGCTGCGGGCGGCCGAGGCCGGCTCGGCGCGGCGCGGCACGGGCACCGGCGGAGCCGGCGGAGCCAGCGGGCGACGGGAAAGAGCCAGGTGAGGCGGCCGCCTCGGGGACCCGCCCCCCGCCCGGAGTCGCGACCCCCGAGCCGGGCGGGGGGCCCGGCGGCGGCGCGGCTCGAAGCCCCCGGCAGCTAGGCGGCGCCCCGCGAGCGCCCGCCGCTCCCCGCAGCGCCACCCCGTCCCCGAGCTGGGCCCGGGTGACCTCGGCACCCCCTGCCCGTCGTCACCCCCAAACCCGGGCCCGCGGGACCCCCCCGGTCCCAGGCCCGGCAGCCCGCCACCTCCCCGCAGGCAGCGTCCGCAGGCCGCTTAGAAATGGGCTCTGCCCCCCAAAAGCTGGGACTCTTCCCCCCAACCCTGGTCAGCAGCAGGCCCACGCCCCGGCCTGTGCCCCCCATCTCTGGCCTGTCGAGCCCCCGTCTTCCAAGTTCAGACTCTGCCAGCACAGGTTCTGGCGACCTTTAGACCGTCACCGTCTTCCAGCGCCCCCGTAGCTGTCGCCGTGCACCCCGGCTCCCAGCAGCCCCCCACCAGCCCCAGTACAATAGAACCGGTCCTTGTGGACCCTGAAACTACCTGACCGAGGGCCGTCCCGGCTCCCCGTTGTCACCGGGCCCCTTCAGGGTCCCGGTTCACAGGAGACCCCTGGGGCGATGTCTTTGGCAAACCTCAGTCCCCGCACTGAACCCCAGCCCCTCTGCTGTCACCTGGCCCACCCCGGGCCCACCCAGAATCAAGTGCTTTCTTCCTGGCGCTGACCCTGAATATTTCATATCAGCGGTAGCCTGTCTGTCCAGCTCCCCTGCCGTCTGGGGACTGTCCTGGATTTTCCTCCAGGCACAAGCCCGTCACCCTGAGTCCCCCAAGTGGGGAAGGTTCCCACTGGCCTCAGCCAATTTCTCCCAGACTGGAAGCTGCCGCCCTGCCCCTGGGCCCTGAGCTGTCTAGACATGACCCCACCCCCAAGCCCCAGACCCTGCCCCATGCACTTGTCCAGCCCAGGCGTCTTCTGCCCTCTTTTCTTCCCCCATCCCACCCCCCAAATCATCCCCTCCTTCCGGGGGCCTCTCAGACTGGGAGCTAGACCCCCACCCCCACCCCGCTCTCCAGCGATGACCTCATGCCTCTCACCAGATAGCAGCCCCTCCTCCCCGCACTGTGCCTCCAGGGTTTACCTGAAGAAGCGCTTTCTACCGGGCCCACGGTGCGGGGTGGGGGGCAGCATGGGGGACAGGAGGCCCTGGGAGGACGGGGGACTTGCATGCCGGAAGCTGGCGGCAGCTCTGGGGACAGTGCCCAGAGCAGGCACTGATTCATAGAACAGAATTCCCAGTGGGTCGTCTGTTTGGGGAAGACCAGCCATGAGTGGTCATTGCTCTGCGTGGAGCAAGGTCCCCCCTCCCCACCCCGGAGAGCTTTGAGAATGCAGGCTCGCCCCCTCCAAGGCCAGAGCCCTGCAAGGGACAGTGCAGGCTGCAAAAGATGCTGGCTTTCTGCAGCCGTGGGCCCAGCTGGCGCTGGACTTTGTCCTGAGAAGTCTCAGAGCCCGTGTCCTGAGTGGTGGAGGTGACCAGGGCCACTTCCCACGCCTCTTTCCCAGCATTTGGTGACATCCAGCTTTGGACTTGGTTGTGGGGACCTTCTGCTCGGTGTGGCTGAGGAGGATGAGTCTCCAAAGCCCTCCTCCTCTGTTGGGAAAGCAGATCCCGGGGATGCCTGGCAGCAGTTGGGCTGGAGGGCTGTGTACCCTGGGAACCCACCACATCACAGTGCCTCCCGGCCCTCCTGCGGGAACAGGGACACTGGGCAGTCATCACGCTGGGGGCTCCTCACCACCATGGAACCGGGTACAGGCCCCACAGAAAGCGTCCCTGATGTCAGCCGTGTGGGACGAGCAGAGGGCCCTGGACTAGAGACCCACCCCACCTGAGTGGTGCCACGGGGCCGCTAACGCCCGTCGCAGGCCCCTGCCTGCCCCTGCTCACACTGCCTCCCAGCGGGCCTGCAGGCCCTGCCTTCGGGGCAGGGCAGTGTTGAGCTCAGTCCCAGCACATGGCCAGCACCCCCAGCGCGGCACCGACCTCCACAGGGGACATTCGTGCCCTGACGATTGTCTGTGTGACGGCCTCCTGCCTCGGTGTCCTGGCGTGTGAGCGGATGATCACAGCCTGTTTCCTGACTGCTTCATTCCGCCGCTCCCTGCCCCATGCTGGACCGATACGGGCCCTGCCCCCGGGACACCCGAGGACAGTGCCCCGGCCTGCGGGCCCCTTGGGCGCCGGCACCACGGCTGCCCTCCCTGCTGTGTGGCCAGCATCCCGCAGGGCCGGCCGGCCTCCACCACGCTGTCCCGTCTAGAACCTCCCGCCACTCTCGGAAGAAGCCCAGTCCCATCTGCACCCCCAGCCCGCCCGCATCTGGGGCCTCCTGCTCGGCACGTGTCCGTCCCTGGACTCAGCCCTGCGGGGCCTATGTGTCTGTGTCTCCCTGAGCGCCGTGGTCAGTCCCCCAGGTGCTGGCCCAGGGTGGGAAAGAGCAGCTGCCTGGCACACCCCAGCTGCTCTGCTGCCGCCCCCAGCCTGCGTCCGTGGCGCGTGCCCACTGGGACAGCCTGGGAGGGGCGCGCCTGTCCCTGCAGGTGTGCGCGGTGCCCGAGAGCCCAGAGGCCGCCTGCAGGGCCCTGTCCAGCATCTCAGTCGGTGCACTGGCCGAGCCATGGCCAACGTCCTGCAAGTGACCGCCTTCAGGGAAGGTCCCCAGGATTTTGTTGTTAAAGAAAGGTACGGGCAGGAGTGAAGGCGAGCAGGCAGAGACAGGAGGAAGGAGCCTTTATTTACTTTAGTTATTGGTCTTGTTGGTTCCCCTGCCCTGGGACCTGAACCCCGTCCTTGGGATGGATGTGGACTGCACTTAGCTGGAGGCAGCGGCCCGACCTCTGTCCCCCGAGGACACCCACCCCCAGGGTTTTCAGCAGCGGTCTCACCCGGCTGGACCAGTCTGCTCTAGGGTGGGTTCCTCAAGCCCCCAGGGGACAGCCGTCGGGCTCTGCTTTCAGCCCACTGGAGCAGATGCTCCCCAGTGATCACTCTGCTGGGGTCTCCCCTCCCTGACTTGCTGGCCACACCTTGTTTTGATTCCAGCCGTCTCAGTCCTTTGCTGTCTTTTGAGAGGACTGAGGGGACACTTGCTGGTCAGGCCAGGCACCCTACATGAGAGCTGGCAGGGGCCCCCAGGGACAAGCTCCTCTAGGCTGTGGGTCCCCATCGCCCCATTTAAGTAGCTGGCACCACCCTGTGACACAGAATTGAAGTGACAGACCACTTCCTTCTTCCTGGACCGACCCTCCCGCTGTCCCTTCTCCCTCCTCTGGACACATGCTGCTTGCTAATTGAGACTCCGGTGCTGCTGCAAGCCGGGCCCTCAGTGACAAAACTGTCCCTGTCACCTCCCTGCTTTGTTCCTGGATGCCAGCACCGGTCTTCCCTCCCACACAGATTCTCTGATGTCACGCCCGCCCGGCTCCTGCCAGCAAGTGGGCACGTCTGCCTGCTGCCTGCTGCCAGCCAGGTGCCCGTCCCCCAACGGGACCCGCACTCGCTGCGGCCGGAGCTCTCCCTGGGGCGGCGTCTGTTGAAATCAGGCTTCTTCCACGTGTGGCCTGCGGCACACTTGTGTCTCCGGACCTCTGACAGCCTTGTCTCCGGGAGCTCCGGGGCACAGAGAGCAGCAGTTGGGGAGGGGGTCCCAGGGCCGATCACCACAGCCAGGCTCCGGGGTCTGGGCCGCTGGGCAGGCCCGGCTGCGTGGCTCCCTCACCAGTGTCACGCTCTTCATGCGCGGCTGCCGGCCTGCCGAACCGCCTGTTCCTGCTTACCTCCCGGGGTCGTGCTGGTTCCAGTGAACGACCTGTGTGTCACCAGCTCGTCACCACGAACTCCGGGTGTGGGCCCGCCCGCTCCCCAGGGCGTCGGGGTGTCGCTTTGTGGAGGGAGGCTCACCCGACCCCAGCAGTGCTCCGGCGCTGGAGCCGGGTTGGACTGACAGTGAGTGGCACGCCCTCCCCGGCCCTGGGAGTGCTGTCGGCGCCTTCAGGTGGACGGGAAAGTTCCAGAGGCGGATGTGGGCGCTCATGGTCGGAGCTGAGGGCGAGCCCACGAGGCCCGGGGGGTGGGGATGCGCGCCCCTGTTTGAGCGAACGGCCGGCTGACCCCCAGGCGCTCCGCTGCTCGGGGTGCGAGTGCCGTCTCGCGGGGCCTCCTCTTTCCCGTGTCTCACGTGTGGCCGACGCCTCCGGGCTCTGCCAGAGCACAGAGACAGTGGTCGCCCGGTGCTGACTCTGTCCGTGCCCGAGCCCTGGCCACCGGCTCCGTTTGACAGCGCCGTCCTCTCCGCGAGGCCTCGGACCTGCCTGGTCTCACCGTGTCTCCAGCCCGTCAGAAGCCTGCTCGGCGCCTCCTCCGTCCCACCTCGGGTTGCGCTCGGTGGGCAGCGAGGCAGGGCGCGACAGGCCCTGGGCCGGCACCCGGGTGGCCCTGGGGCTGGTGGGGGGCCTGGTCTGCAGCCCCCAGCAGAATGGAGCTTCCCGCCCGCGAGGGCCTGCTGTCAGCCACAGGCCGAGCGCGTGGGGAGGGCTCACTGCGCTGCCCCGCAGGCGGGCTGCCGGCAGAGCCCCAGCGCAGCATGGACCAGGACTACGAGCGGCGCCTGCTGAGGCAGATCGTCACCCAGAAGGAGAACACGGTGCCCAGTGTGCGTGCCCGGGTGCTGGACGGGGGGCAGGCCCCGGGTTCTGGGTCCCGGGCCTCCGCGCTGTGGTGGGGTGGAGCCGGCTGTGAAGGAGCAGGGCCCGCCTTCCCCGCTTCCCGCGGACAGTGAGGCCCACGCCGGACCTGGAGGACAGCAGCAGGGGCCAGCGGTCACTTCCTCAGTGTCCTCGGTCCCGCGGGTTCCCAAGATCAGAGCCCGAGCGCAGGGAGCCGGGTGGCCAGGGGTCCCAGAGGACAGGATCGCACTCAGCTCCCCCGCCTCCGTGTCCGCAGGTCGCAGAGATGCGGCGCACCCTGACGCCCGCCAACTCTCCCGTGTCCTCCCCCAGCAAGCACGGAGACCGCTTCATCCCCTCGAGAGCTGGCGCCAACTGGAGTGTGAACTTCCACAGGATCAACGTGAGGGCAGGAAGAGCGCGGGAGGGGTCCCGGAGGAGGGACACAGGAGAAGGAGGGAGGGGGCAGGAGGGGGAGGG
>RJWH01007703.1:0-13664 GCA_004363575.1 Solenodon paradoxus | reverse complement strand
GCCGCCCTGACCCCCTGGCTGCCCACAGACGGCCTGGCCTACTCCGCGCTGCTGAAGAACGAGCTGCTGGGAGCCGGCATCGACAAGGTGCAGGACCCGCAGACGGAAGACCGCAGGCTGCAGCCCTCCACGCCCGAGAAGAAGGGCCTGTTCACTGTGAGCCCCGCGTCCAGGGGCGGGGAGCCCCGGGGGCCGGGGGAGGCGCCCGCTCTGCTCCCTGTGCCCCTGCCGGCGGCCGCGGGTGCCAGGCCCGGGGTCTGAGCGTCGCCAGCCAGCAGCTGTCTCCTCCCCCAGTACTCCCTCAGCTCCAAGCGCTCCAGCCCCGATGACGGCAACGACGTGTCCCCCTACTCCTTGTCACCCGTCAGCAACAAAAGGTGAGCCAGGCCTGCTGCGGCCGGGGTGCACCGGGCGCTGGTCCAGACCAGAGCGGGAGTCAGGCCGAGGCCCCGGCGGGGTGGCCCGCGGCTTGGGGGCGGGCGGCGGGGCGCGGGCGCCGGGCTCCCCCAGAGTGACGCCCGGCTGCCCCACAGTCAGAAGCTGCTGCGGTCGCCGCGGAAGCCCACGCGGAAGATCTCCAAGATCCCCTTCAAGGTCCTGGACGCGCCCGAGCTGCAGGACGACTTCTACCTGAACCTGGTGGACTGGTCGTCACTCAACGTGCTCAGCGTCGGGCTGGGCACCTGTGTGTACCTGTGGAGCGCCTGCACCAGCCAGGTGGGCACGCGGGCGCCAGACGCCCCACCGTCGGCCTCTGCGGCCGGCTGCCGGGCCCAGAGAGAGGACCTGCCCCAGCCCCTGACCCGCCCCTGCGGGAAGGATCCTCTGATGATGTCCTTGTCACCCAGTGTCGGTCCCCGAGCTCTGTAGTCACCGGTCGCTCTGCCGGCGTGCCCCCCGGCCCGCAGCCCCCAGCTCTCTTGGTCACTGCCGTCGGGCTCTGTAGCACGGAGACCTGAGTGTGGAGGACGGGTGATGAGTGGCGGGTGGTAGCGGACAGCGGGCACCTTGGAGGACAGCAGGCAGCTCACACCTCCCCCTCCCCGCCAGGTGACCCGGCTCTGCGACCTCTCTGTGGAAGGGGACTCGGTGACCTCTGTGGGCTGGTCCGAGCGGGTGAGTTGCTGCGGCCTCCGGTGCTGGGGCAAGGAGACCGTGGAGCCAGGAGAGCCTGGAGGTCGCGCACACGAGGCCGGCGAGCGCGCTGTCCCCTTGCTGTCCCAACACGTGGAGATGGCTGTGACAAGCGAGGCCTCGGGTTCCTGGCCGGGCTGCTGGCAGGGTCCTCCCAGAAACGAGGAGCGGGCAGGCAGGCAGAGAGAGGAGACGCATTTATTCATTGTGTTGAGTTATCGTGGCTGTTCCTGGCCGGCGACTGAAGCCCAGCTCTGCTGGGAGCCGGGAGCCCCGGGCGCCCCCGCTCTTCCGCCAGGGGGCGCCTGTGTTGTTTCGTTCTGTCCGCGCAGGCGGAAACCATCCTGTAGCGCTTCCCTTTTTTTCTGGCTTGTTTTGTTTAACACGACCAGACTGTTCCATCTCGGTCCTGAAGAGGCACAGGCTCATCGTTTTAGCAGCTGCAGTTTCTAGACCACAGTCTCTGTCCCGCCCTCTGTGGACCGGCCAGTCCTGGCTTTTCAAAAGTCACCCGCAGTGTCTGCCCTCGTGTCCGCCCACGCCCGAGACCCCCGACTGCGCCGAGGGGAGCAGGACAGGGGCCATGGGTCCCACCAGCGTCCCAGGCCTGCAGGGACCGGCTGCGCAGCAGCGCCCCCGCCCGTGAATTTGACTCCATTTGTTTGCAAGGCCTTTAGGTTTTTATTTTCTTCTCCGTCAGCCGGTGAAAGGGTGTGGCCGGCACCAGACACACGTCCAGGGCGTGTCCTCGGCGCCCCGCGGGGGCAGCACAGCCCCTGCGTCTCAGCCGCCTGGCAGCGGGGTGGCGGCATGTGCTGCGGTTCTGGGGTGGCGGCCTGAGTGCGCAGAGCTTGAGGGCCGCGGCGGATGTTGACAGACCGGTTTCAGGGAGGCTGTCACTGGAAGGGCTGCCGTCGCAGTTTCTGTCTGGTTTGGGGAAGGAAGCAGGCAGGAGTGGAGGCGAGCAGGCAGGTGCAGGAAGGAGGAAACTTCCTGTAAACAAATAAAGCAGGGCGCAGCGGCGGGCGGCAGGCAGAGAGGAAGGAGCACTTGTTTAGTTCCTCCCGGTGGTCGGTCCCCTGCGCCCGGCTGAGACTCAGGTCCTCTTAGAGGACCGTGGGCGGGGCCGTCCAGCCTGACGCTCTGCTCGCTCCCAGGGGAGCCTGGTGGCCGTGGGCACGCACAAGGGTTTCGTGCAGATCTGGGACGCGGCGGCGGGGAAGAAGCTGTCCGTGCTGGAGGGACACACGGCGCGCGTAGGTGAGCTGGGCCCGGGCGGGGGCGGGACCCAGAGGCCCCCGCCGGCCGGGGCCCCGCCTCACCCTCCCGCTCCCCAGGCGCGCTGGCCTGGAACGCCGACCAGCTCTCGTCTGGGAGCCGGGACCGCATGATCCTTCAGAGGGACGTGCGCACGCCCCCGCTGCAGGCCGAGCGGCGGCTGCAGGGCCACCGGCAGGAGGTGTGCGGCCTCAAGTGGTCCACAGACCACCAGCTCCTCGCCTCGGGGGGCAACGACAACAAGGTGGGCGGGGCCGGAGGGGGGCCCCCCCGCGGTGTGCTGGGCGGGGCCGGAGCGGCGGGGGGCGGGGCTGGAGGGGCCTGGGAGCGGGGCGTCTCCCCTCCTGCGGGCTCATGCCGCCCCGCGCCCCCAGCTGCTGGTCTGGAACCACTCGAGCCTGAGCCCGGTGCAGCAGTACACGGAGCATCTGGCGGCCGTGAAGGCCATCGCCTGGTCCCCGCACCAGCACGGGCTGCTGGCCTCGGGCGGTGGCACGGCCGACCGCTGCATCCGCTTCTGGAACACGCTCACGGGCCAGCCGCTGCAGTGCGTGGACACGGGTTCCCAGGTGTGCAACCTGGCCTGGTCCAAGCACGCCAACGAGCTGGTGAGTGTGGGCGCCGGACTTGGCAGGCTGAGGGGCCCCTCCTGCGGTCTGTCCCCCAGCCCCCGCCCCATGGGGACGTCCTGCGGGGAACAGCCCTGCCCTGACGGCCGCCGCCTCCCCAGGTGAGCACCCACGGCTACTCGCAGAACCAGATCCTGGTCTGGAAGTACCCGTCCCTGAGCCAGGTGGCCAAGCTGACCGGCCACTCCTACCGCGTTCTCTACCTGGTGAGTCCGCCCGCCTGCATTGGGCATCGCTTTCACTGAGCCGCGCCCGGCGCCGCCAGGCCCGCACAGGCAGCTCTGCTCTCACACGCGCAGCGGCCTCAGAACCCCGTCTCCTGTCCCCGCGCCTTTGTGGCTGTTCACATGGGCGTCCACGGCCGCGAAGGAGCCCTCCCAGGGACGCTCGCACTGTTTTAAAGGAAGACGCAGCACGAATGAAGGCGAGCAGGGGCGGGAAGACGGAGGAGGCGCATCTTTATTTTATTTGCATTTGGTTGGTGACGCTGGTGGCTTCTCCTTCACTCAGGACTCGAGACCCCGGGGCGTGTGGGCTGCACTCCTGCAGAGACGTGCAACCCAACTGTTGGTCCACCGCCAGGCGCTCACGCGAAGTTTTCTGGGTTTTGCCCTAAAGCCAAGCCCCCTAGTGGCGCCTGCATGGCGCTGGGGCCCAGCTGCGCGCGTCATCACCAGTCTGCTCCTGTCAGCTCAGCCAGGTGACGGCTGTCTCCTCCGCAGGCCATGTCCCCCGACGGAGAGGCCATCGTCACCGGTGCCGGCGACGAGACCCTGAGGTTCTGGAACGTCTTCAGCAAAACCCGGTCAACAAAGGTACAGTGGTCAGTGCCCGGCGGGCTGCCTGGCTCCCGCTTTGCCACGGCTGCCACCACCCCTCCGGGCTGTCCAGCTCAGTCCCGCACCCACTGTGGGGGGCGGGGGACATGCGGGGCTGCTCAGCGCTCCCCTCTGCCCGCAGGAGTCCGTGTCAGTCCTCAACCTCTTCACCAGGATCCGGTAAAGCGGGGACTGTCCGGCCGCCACCTCGTCAGCGTGCGTGGCCGTCCCTCCCAGCGCGTCCGAGGAGAAGGCGGCGGGGCGGGCGGGTGCGGGCCTGGAGACCCCGCAGTTCCATTAAAGCCTGATTGCGAAGCTTGTCCGCCGTGTGTGGGGCGGGCCGGGCGGGCCCAGGAGGGGCACCCCACCAAGGTCTGGACCTCTGATCGGGGACCAAGCTCCTGCTGTCGCCGCCACCTCGGGCTGCACGCCGTCCTGGAAGCACACCAACGCCACCCTGCCTGGGAGGGGCCGCCAGCAGACGCGGCCTGAGGAGGGGCCTTGCCGCCAGCCGGGTGACTGCCCACCCTCCGCAGCCCCGGACTCAGTGGCACAGCCCCACGCCGAATGTCCTCTCCAGGTGGACTTGTCCCAGGAACACTGACCTGCTCACCATCCCGCATCCTCCTTGTCACCACAGTCACCTCCGGCTGCGTCCCCAAGCAGAACTCGGGTGCCTGCGGCTTGCTGGCCTCCAGAAAGGGGACCTGAGGACACGGTGGCCCTTCCCCCAGGCTACCAAGGGGGCCTGCCCTTCTGTGTCGGCTGAGGGCCCTTGGAGCTCCCTGGCCGGCCCGACTGCCTGCTCGCCGGCCCGCTCGCCTGCCTCACCGCGGCTTCCCTGGACTTGCTCCGTGGGCTCCATCCCAGGAGTGTTTGCAGCTCATGGGGAGGGGTGACCTTGGGCAGAGGGTGTCATCTGCACAGGGCAGGCGGCCCGTGTGCATACATGTGTGTCATTGCTTGGGACCTGATCTCTGCTGGAGTCTCTTTTTCTTAAGACAGTTCCTGTCTGCGTCCCCACCTCCGCCCCTTGGCAGCCAGGGCCCGCGGGGGCTCGTCACTCATTAAAGCACTTGTGGGTTCGAGCACTGCCAGGGTCAGCTGCCTGTTGGTCCATCCGTCTGTCCCCATGGGAGCGTGTTCTGGGGGCACTGGGGTCCCTAGATGCACAGTGGGGAGGCCTGGAATGTCACTGCTGTGAAGGGAGGATAGTGGAGGCAGGACCGTCGGTGCAGGTGCGGTGAGGCTCCATGGGGGTCAGGGTGGCAGAGCCCCTGGGCACCGGACAGTGACAAACTTCGGACCTGTGCTGTGGGGCTTTTGAGAGTGGGACCATGGGTGGCAGGAAGCTCGCTGACAGGAGTGTGGCTGGCAGAGCCCTTGAGAAAGGGCAGCTCTGAAGCTGGGGTTTCAGCGGGCTGAGGGCATGGCTGTGCAAAGGTCCTGGGGCAGGACCATGTCTGGCGTGTGGGAGGAGGAGGAGGCCCATGTGGCTGGAGCCGAGGAAGGATGGAGGGTGGGGAGGAGATGGGCGGGTTGTGCAGGCCTGGTGGGAGCCGAGGACTGGGGCTTTGTGATGGGTGTGATGGGTGCACCTGGGTGCGTGATGAGCTGGGAAGGGATAGGAGTGCCAAGCAGAGAGCCAGTGACAGGCGGACACCTGGGTGAAGGGGTTCCTCCCACAGCGAGGGGCATAAGGGCAGGCGCCCTGGGTTTCACCAGGAAAGTGCACGTCGCTTGCAGTGAGTGGACTCCTTGGTGGCATGTTACCTCAGCACCGTGCTGCCCTCACTGGTAGAGCCTCGAATGTTTCATCACCCAGAAAGCAGCCTGGTCCCCCTCTGGGTGGGGGGTCTCCTGTTTGGCACGTGTCCTGTCCAGGGACTCACCCCCATGGGCCTGTGCGTCAGGGTCCCTCCTGTGTGTGCGGGGGCGCTCCGTCTGTGTGGACATTGTGTCCCCTGGCCGCTGTGGGTTGCACAGCCGTGACCCTTTCTGCCCAGGCTTGGCTCTGGGTGTATTTTGGACACAGGACAGGTGGGGACCATGGACCCCAGCCTGAGCTTGAGAGGGCTGACTGAATGTGGGCGGGACCCCGCACCGGCCCTGCTCTGCTCTGAGGGAAGGCGGGGCCAAAGGAGGGGCCTGAGTGGGGCCCAGGTGCTAGGCCTGTTGCCAGGACACGGGGTGGCCTTTGTCACAGTCAACAATCGCCCCACTGGCCCTCCTGGTAAGAGTCCCCCGGGGCTCAGAGGCAGACATGCAAGCCCTGAGGCGGCAGGCTGCCCGGCCCTGCATCCCCCAGGGGACCCTGGAGCTGGACTTTCCGACCCCGCTGTACAGGTGAGGCCCCTGCGTCCACGTCTCACCTCCTGGGCCCTGCTGGCTGGTGGCGATGTATCGTGCCCGCGGGTGTGGTGACTTCCCGAAAGGGCCTGGTGCTGCAGCCTCCCAGCTGGTGCCACCCCAGCCCAATGGCCCCTGCCTGCACCAACACCGCCATCCGTGCATGTGCGCACCGCTGCACGTGCAGGTGACCGCGCACGGGACACAACACACACGCAGGCACGCTCATGGGCATGCGGCTCGCGTGTCCCTACGTGTGCACCAGACGGTGACAGCTCCACAGTGTCTTAGTCCCCGCGTGTCCCTGCCGGTGGCACCGGGCGTTTCAGCCTCCACATCCCGGTTTCTCCTGCGTCTGCCCCCAGGTCCCTTCTGAGGACACCTGGTGCGGTAGCAGGGCCCCCAGGTGACCTTGTCCTGCTAAGACTCTACCTCCAGACCAGATCATGAACTTGGGAACACTGGGAGCCCAGGGCACTATCAGTCATGACAAAGCTGTAACACAGCCCATGGCTGTAGGGACAGTCCCTATGTACAGGGCCATGTCCAAGAAAAGGAAAACAGGGTGCAGGGCCAGTCCCCTCACCTGTGAGCTCCATGTAAGAGCGCATGCACGCGCACACACGTATGCACCCCTGCTTCTGGAAAAGGGCAAAAGAAATCAGGCAGAGGCAAGGCAGTCACCTTCCCTTTTGTTATTTATTGTCATTGCACAATGTCAGAATGCTCATTTTAAAAGGGTGGGCAGGACCTGGGTGGCACCAGAGCTCACCGGCCAGCCCACTTCTCTAAACCATGGAGCGGGAACAACTCAGCTTCAAGGGTGGACAGACCCCCACGCGCAGCTGCAACTATTCCACTCTTTGGTGTCGACAGGACCTCATGGAGGTTTAATGTGCATTTCCAGGATCCCCACACTGTCCCCTGCTGCCCCAGGGCCTTTGCACATGCTGCCTGTACCCTTCCCTCCTCCAGGAAGCCTTCCAGTGCTCTCCCCCTAGGATGGGCTCAGGCCCCTGACACAGGCTTTCATGTGTATCTAGCGTCTCCTTTAAACGTGTGCACGTCCACTCCTCCCTGGCCCAGAAGACTGGGTGGATGGCGATGGAACAAGGGACTCCCTGGGAAGCCCCACATGCTGTCCCCAATCCATAGCATCCAGGCCAGACCAGTGACACCCAGAAGTCAGGGGCTTCCTGGAGGCAGGGACCTACAGGTCTGGAGGCTGGACAAAGGTTGGGACCCCAGAAGTGGGCAGAGCGGTGGGGCTACCCAGGGTCAACTGTTTGTCCTTCTGCCAGAGGGGGATGGCGGGTAGAGGGGCATCCAGCTCTTGAGGGTCAAGACCGTGGAGGGCAGGCAGGTCAGGCCCCTCAGTCCCGGCAGCATGTGACCAGGTAACCCACATTCAGCCACTGTCCCCCATGTCGCCTGTCCCCAGCGATGACTACCTGTCCCTGGAAGGGCCCCACTGGACGCCGACCATCAAGCAGGCGACACGCTGGAAGTACACGCCCCTGGGCCGCGACGCTGCCGGCCAGCTGTGGTACACCGGCCTGACCAACTCCGACCCCCGCGAGGTCTGGTACATGCTCCCGCGGGCCCCCAACAGTGCGCACCGCGAGGCCTATGCTCGCTGGCGCGGCTGCCACAGCCACCGCCAGCGCAGCCTGCCGCCAGGTGAGCGCGGACCGGACCGCGGGCAGGCGGCGGGGACCGCGCGACCAGGAGGCACAGCTGGCCGGAGCTGATGCCCCACCCCTCCTACCCCGCAGCCTACACCCAGCGCCTGCGCCAGGCTGCCTGGCAAGACCCGGTCATCCCCGCCCAGTACAGGGACCCCCGCACATGGTGGGGGTGCGCGCTTTGGAAAGACAGGCGGGTCCCGGGCAAGGAGTACGGTGAGGCGGGGCCGGGGACGATCGTGGGCGGGACCAGCGGGAGGCGGGGCTTGTAAGGGGCGGGGACGCGGGTGGGCGGGGCCTGGACTGACAGGTGGGCCGGGCCGGGACTGACAGGTGGGCGGGCCGGGACTGACAGGTAGGCCTTGCAGTGCTCAACAGGAACCGATACCGGGTGGAGCCGCTGTGGCGGGTGACCAACTACGTACCGCACCTCTCGGTGCCCCAGCGCCCACCCTACACCACCCAGGACTACTCCCACTGGGACCTGGAACCTTACTGTCCCTCCACCAACCAGAGGCCCCCACCCGTCTACATGTCCACGCGCTGATAAAGACCATGCTGCCCAACCAGACCCCATGCCCTTGACTGCCCCTGGGACACGGGAAGAGCCAGCATCACCCGCGTCCCCGGCAGACGGCGGGGGCTGCCTGTCCGGTCCTTTATGCGCGGTCAGCAGTGGCCTGGGCGCAGGCACAGAACGCGGCCTCCAACCTTGCACCGCCAGGTCCCGGGCCCAGGTCCCTAACCCTGTCCCTGCAAGCTCCTGGCCCTGGAGCCCTGATTTCCTACCCCCATGCTCCAGAGAGAGGGCACCCCAAATCATCCAGAGAGCTGGGAATGGAGAGCAGGGCACCCCCAAACGTGAGGCATCCCCACCGGAATCCTGGTCGTCCAGCCCGTCTCCTCCAACCCGGCAGCCAGGCCGGATGGAGGGTGGGACCCCCAGGAGCCGGTGGCGCGCATGCACTCGGGCACAGCTCGTTTGCTGAGGGCTGGAGACCAGGGGCGCTCAGAGTTGGGCTCCAGGGTCCCCTGCAGAAGGAGGAGGCATGCGGTTAATGAGGAAAGCCGGTCCCTCCCTGTGCCAGCCCTCTACCCTGCCTGGTGTGGGGTTCTGGGGGTGTCACCACTCACAGTTCCGCAGGCGGATGGGCCAGATGAGCAGACTGCACAGAGAGACGGTGGCGCTCACGCCCACGCCGCCTGTCACGGCCACCATGACCCAGTGGTAGAAGCCCATGCAGGCCCCGCAGCAGACCTCCGTGCTGCAGGAGGGGAGGGCGGAAGCGGGTGAGACCACACGGGGGGGCCCCTCCAACCCCACCTGAGCCTTCAGTTCCCTCATCTTGGCGGAGGGCAAGCCCGTCCTTCCGGAACTTAGCTTAGAACCTGGCAGTCGCCCCATCCAACGCGTGAGCCAGAACTGCCCACTCGGCCTTCACATTCTATCCTGGGTCAGCCCACATTTCCTCCCTCTTCAGCCCCTACCTGGTGCCCCACCCCGCCGCAATCTCTCCTCCTGGAGCCGTGCATTCCCTCCGGCCTGGTTCTCACCAACTGACCTCACTGTGTCTGCCCTCCCTGCAGCGGCCACGAGAGGGCGCCCGTGAGCACCGAGTCAGGCTCCGCCCTGCTCTGTCCACGCCTTCAGGGAAAAAACCCCAAGTTCTCCTGTACCCACCAGGCCCTGCAACCTGCCCCATTCCCTCCCTGCCCTCCCTGCCCCCTCTGCTCCAGCCCCACAGGCGTCCTCACTGTTCTGCCAACACACCAAGCACTATCCTGCCCCAGGACCCTTGAACATGCTACCGCATTTGCCTAGAGCTCCCTAACACCCGCCAGGTCTCAGGTTCAAGGCCATCTCCTCAAGGAAACTCTCCCAGATGGCCTGCCCCATTTAGCTTCAGTCAGCCATGTCCACCACACCCCACACCACTGGTCAGGATCTCACACTTGTGTGCACTGATTTATGTGGCCGGCATGGTCTGGGTCCCTACGAGGACCGGGGACAGTGAGTTCGGTGGTCTAGAGCCATTCAGGTCTGGAACCCCAAGTTCTGGATTCTGGGCACCCCCACCCCAGGTCTTGCCCACTCATACCCCCCCATATGTTGGTAAGCTGTGTCATCAGTGTCCAGTCTGCAAGGGACTCTGTGCGTGTTGAATGAATAAACAGAAGTGCCCCGACCAAGGAAGGAGCAGGTCTCCAGGCCTGGGCCCAGGCAGGCTCACCCCAAACCCCCAACCTGGGACAAGCTCATATCTAGCGAGCAAAAGCAGGGGCGGCACTCACGTGCAGGGGTGCAGGCTCTGGATGACCATGACGGCGAGCCCGTTGGCCACCTTGTCCGAGAAGCTCATGGCGCCGTACACGAAGGCCCCGCTGTGCTGGAGGGACATGGGCGGCGGTCAGCGCGCCCGCAGAGCCGGAGGCCACCCACGTCCACCCGGCCTGCCCACCAGCGCTGCCTACCGTGTGGGAGCCAATGAGGTCAGCCGTCATGGCCAGCGAGGTGACGAGGATGGTGGCGCAGCCCGTGCCCAGCAGTATGGCGGCCACGTACACAGCCACTCCCAGCCTGTCCGCCAGCGCTACCCAGGTGGCAAAGGCCAAGATCACCAGCAGGCCCGCGAAGTAGGTCAGCTGCAGAGGAGGCCAGGCTGGCGTCAGGGTCCCCTTGCGAGCACCCAGCAGCTTGGCCCTTGTCCTCTCTGGCCACCCATCTGCCACCCCAGCAGATGGGGGTCGAGTGAGACTGTCCCTAAGGAACCCCAGTGCTGACCTCAGAATTCCAAGAACCTGAGACTCACAGGTGCTAAGAGCCCCCAGGAGAAGGTTCTAGAACCACACTGACTGCTATTTACATCTAAATGCAAGCAGATTAAAAATCAAAGCACTCCATTCCCCCGGGGGGACACCACCCCTGCCTACTGAGCATGCAGGGAAAGTTCTGGAACGCTGCCGCCCGGAGGGCCTGAGAACCGAGACCCGCCCCTGGGTGCAGATTCTCCAGTTCTTGGCTCCCAGACTTGGGACTTCCACAAAGCGCAAATGCTGGGCCCTGGAATCACCCGGGGACTGCGGCGTCCCGCCCTCCGCCCCGGCTCCCCACGGGCCACCACACTCACGTTCCTGCCGATACACCTGTTGATGGGCTTCATGAGGAAGGAGGAGAAGAATCCACTGAGGTACATCACCAGTGGGATAGTGGCGATGAACTTCTGTCGGGGCGGGTCAGAGAAGAGGCGTTACAGGTGGGCTGATTTTACCTGGGAGGGGGGCTCATCGCCCTGACCCAGCCGACCCGCCCGGCTCACCTTGGGCAGGTTGAGGGAGTAGGTGAGGTACATGGCCATGTACGTCTGGGACAGGTTCACAATGAGCCTGGTGCTCATGTACAGCCAGCCCACCTGGGGGCAGAGCGCGAGCGGGTCAGAGGCAGCGGTTCTCCCACCGCCAGCAGAGGGCGCTGGGGCCTCACAGCGCGCCCTGCAGTGGGCGCCTGATCCACCACTAGGTAGTAAGCAGTGATTGATTAGCAATGTCTGCCCTGGGTGTGGCGGGGAGGGCCTAGTATGCTTTTTTTTTTCTTTTAGGTGAAGGGAGGAATGAAAGTGTATAGGTAGGCAGGCAGGAAAAGAGAGGAGAAAGGTGCATTTTATTTTTATTTAGTTGCTCACACTGGTGGTTTTCACCCTGGACCTTGGACTCGAACCCAAGGGTATGGGGCCTGCATCCTTCAGGGGTGACTGACCTAATCACTGCTCCACCAGGGGTGCCTTTATATTTTTTTAAAGGAAAGGTGCGTGCAGGAATGAAGGTGAGCTGATGCAGGCAGGCAAGAGAAGGAGGAACCAGCATTTATTTTGAGTTACTCTTCTTGGTTATCCCCCTCAGCCTCGGGTCTCGGTCCCTGGAATGCGTGTGGGCTGAGTTCGGTGGCCTTATCCACTAGGCCTCCAGGGCACGCCATTTGCTCCAGTTTTGTCAACCCTGCCAGCAACCCCACAGAGGGGCTGGGGGGAGAAGGGGGTCTCCTCCAGCCGGCTCCACGCCCACACAGACCTGATAGAAGGCGGGCTCCCGAAGCCAATGTTTCCAGAGCATCAGGGGCTGGGCCACCGCAGGGGCCAGCAGGGGACTGTGCTCGTCCGGCCCCTCCAGCTGCGGCCGGCGCCCCTCCCTGGTGCCTAGGTGGAACAGCAGCGAGAAGACAGCTCCGACGCCCACCACCAACAGCGAGAGATTCTGGGGACCCAGCAGGAGAGGGGTCAGCGGCGGCCCTCAGGGGGTCAGGGCCCTTGGGGTGTCCCCGTGTGCTGCCTCCCATGCCAGCCCGGGCCCCAGCTCACCCGGAACAGAGGCACATCCTGGACGCCCAGCTGCTCGCTGAGGTCCCCGGGCCCCAGGTGCGCTGAGCCTTGCAGATGGAACAGGAGCCAGGCGGCACCGTAGATGGTGATGTTGGCGACCACTGTGAAGGCGTACCTGCGGGGCGGGGGGCCTCAGCACGGACAGAAACCACCGGCCACTTCCTCCCCAGGCGCCTCCCCTCAGCGCGGTTTCTGGTGTCTGGGGAACTTCTGCTGGCGGGTGACCGCCGAGGTGCTGATGGCCCCGACTTCCCGGGTTTAGCATCTGGGTCCCGACTGACAACCTGGCCGCGCAATTCACCCGGGAAACCCCAGCGACCCGGGGCCCCGGGGCCCACCCCTGGCGTTTGAGAACCTGGGGATTCTGAGATTCTTGGTGGTCACCCCCTGGGCTTCACATTCTAGAATCTTCTGTAGCCCAAGCCAGCTCCCACCTTGAGAGCGTGGTAGGAAGTGGGGAAGGGGGGCGCTCTGGATTTCACTGGACTCAGGTTCTCTTTCTTGAAGTGGGAAGACCCCCTCCCACCCCCACCAATCCGGGCAGAGGTCAAAGGAAGGGCTTGGTCGTGGTCAGGCCCGGACTGTCCCGAGGCACTGGGTGATTCCTGTCATCAGTACCCACGACCCTCGGTGGCCATGGGGAAGGAGGGCAGGGCCGGCTGGAGACAGCTGGCTCTGCAGGGGAGGCGCTGTGACAGCCAGAGGGACGTGCAGCTGGGAAGTACCTTCTGGCTGTAACCCAGCGGCTCCTCAGCTGGCCCCAGAGTTGACACCCTGGGCCCCTCCCGTCGCACCCCCTGCCCCAGGGTGTAGGAATTCTGAATGACGGGGCGTCACTCTTTGCTGCCCGAACATTCTGTGGCAAGGGGAAAGGGTGCTGTGGGCATAAGTGGACCCTTCGGCTGTCTGAGTTTGAAGGGTCTTTATCCCGGGGAGCCTGGCTTCACCGCGATGGCTTGTCACACCGCCACAGCTGAGGTCTGCACCAGCTGCCCACTGAGGTGGGCTGGCCATCCGTCTTCTTATAAATGGGGCAGTATTTTTTTTTTTTCATATCTCCCAACTATCCTGCTTTTTAATATAAATGTCAATTTTGTTTCATTTTTAATAAGGGACAGTGGAGCTGCCCGGGCCCAGTCTGTGAGGGGGCCCCAAAGCAGCTGCCCTTTTTGCCCCATGTTAAAGATGACCCTTGCTGGTGCTGAGACAGGAGCTGAGGGAAGAGGATTTCCCCTGCACTGTGTGCCTGTTTCTTCAAAGGGAGCAGAACACCATAGTGTGGTTGAGTCACAAGTTAGTACTATGAGGGTCATCTCCGGCACCGTGGGGATAGCTCCGGCACCGTGGGGTCATCTCTGGCACTGTGGGGTTATCTCCGGCACTGTGGGGTCATCTCCG